>SJYC01045015.1:0-33979 GCA_006408675.1 Madoqua kirkii | reverse complement strand
AAAAGACCCTGATGCTGGGAGGGATTGGAGGCAGGAGAGAAGAGGACGACAGAGGATGAGATGGCTGGATGGCATCACCAACTCAATGGACATCGGGAGTTGGTGATGGACAGGGAGGCCTGGTGTGCTGCGATTCATGGGGTCGCAAAGAGTCATACATAACAGCGACTGAACTAAAATGAATATTGAAATTAGTTTTTAAAAGCTGAAGAAGAGAGTTACAGTGTCTATTCATAACATGAACAGATGACAGCATGAAATGGGAGACTGATCTTTTTCATTTCTAGGTTCTCTATCAACATGTTTTTATATTTATAAAGAGTACTTAAATGTTTGACCTTGAATTATAGTTGTTTGTATAGACATCTTATCTTTTATACAGAAAGGTATCAATTCTTTGTAAAATTAGCCATATTTTAGTCATATTTGCATTCCATAAGTATAATAACTTGCAGGATATATATTTTCAATAAATTTATTACTTATTATGCATTGTGCTATCTATAAAAGTACATGGACTACTAATACAGAGAAGACCCCTGCCTTCATGGGGCTAACCTTTTGAAAAGCAGGATAGAGAAACAGTCATAAATACCTGAAAATAACGATGATATAAAAAAAGGATTATGATGTTATGCATGTTGAAAGGAAAATAGAAAAGAGTGTATATATGATCAAGAGGAACAAGGTGGGAATCACTTTATATTGTGTTAAAGTTATGGTTATGCAGTAGTGGTCAAATAAGCCCCCTGATAAGATGATATTTACACAGGTCACTGAATTTGGAGAATAAAATGCATAATTGTCATTGTGTCATGAACAAAGATGTTCCAGTCGTAGGGACTGGAAGTGCAAAAACTCAGTGGTGTGAAAGAAGTTGAGGCATTCTTAGGCTAGAAATGAGTCTGGTGTGGCTGGAGCTTCGTGAATGATAGAGAGAATGGTGTGAGGTAGGCCAGAGCCAGAAAATGTAGGACCATACAGGTTATCCTACGGAATTGGAATTACACTGTATGAACAATTTCAGAAGAGTTCTATATTTTACGAAGATTACTTTAGCTTAAATACATACTTTATATACTTTTATAAAGGTTATAATGAAATAAAGATGAACAAGATGCAAACATGGACACTATCACAGGAGTTCATGAGAGGGAGAAATGTAGTTTGGATCGAAAGAGGTAAAAATATAAGGTCTGTGCACATTCAGAGCAGAATCTGCAGAACTCGATGATAGATTCCATTTAGGAGTGCAAAACTAAAAGCCTCAAGGATAATTTTTTGTGTTTTCGCCAAGAAAATGAATAGTTGGCTAAGAGTGGAAGACAAATAGATGGTAGACCAGAAAACCGTGAGTTCCATTTTTAGATGTTTTAGGTTTTTGAAATGTAGCTAGTCATCCAGCTGGAGGTAGACAGTGTTAGAGAGTAGATTCAAGGGTGGGACATTCAGGAGAGAGATTCAGCACAGAGCTGGGCATCGGGCAGTGCTCAACATATAGACGATGTTTAAAACTGAGACTAAGTGATCATCTACAAAGAGAGTGTTAGGTAAGATGAGGAGAGGAAAGTGTAGAGAGTCTAGTTCTCTAAGGCACTCCATCATTTTGGAGTACAAGAAGAAAAGAGAAGTGAGGAAATGAGGCTGAAAGAAGTAGGCAGAAAAAAGAATCAGAGTGCAGTGTCAGAAATGCAAAGTATGCTTGTTCACTGAATTGATAATTCAGGCAAACACCAACACTGGCTGATGATTCCAAGTAAATGAGCATCAAAGTTGAGGTTCTCTGGATAGTCTCTTAGGCCTTCCTGACACTCAGATGAACAGCCAACATAGAGAAACTTTCCACCCCTAGTTGTTGGATACTAGAGGTAATTCATAATAATACTAATAATTAAAGCATTAAAAAATATGTTAGCATCCAGTTATATATCTTAACTCCAAAGCAAATAAAAGGCACTTTTGTTGCTCACCATGATATATATATTTTTGTCAACAGATAAAAATATCATAGTATATGAGGGGAGGTATGACTTTTGATAATATGCTTATATTATCCTAACAATAAAAATTCATAGTGTTATCTTTGACAGGAGTTTGGGTGACACCTCGACACATTGTCATCAATTCTACAACAGTGGAATTATTTGGAGCCCTCCAGAAAAGCCCAATGGCCTCATTTCTCAGTATCAATTGAGTCGTAATGGAAGCTTGATTTTCCTGGGGGGCAGTGAGGAGCAGAACTTCACTGATAAAAACCTGGAGCCCAACAGCAGGTAAACTAAAAGAAAACTTTAGCAGTCATACAAGTGAGAATTTTAGATTTTTCAGGATGAAGAATGAGTCCATCTCCAACTGAAACAATATTATATTTATTGATTTATCATCTTAATCTATTTCAGACTGAAGACCCAGGCACTAGCTCCTTATACTAGTCCTCAGAGGATTTGAAATTCCTTTAAAATGTAAATAAATAATTAGTCTTTTATTTGACATGAGAACTTTTAAGTATATAAAATATACAAAGCATTAAATTTTTAAAATTATCAAATGATCTTCAAAAACATGCATCCCTAAACAAGCAAGAAAAGAGATTTAAAGAGGTTTGTTTTATATCAAGTGCCTTTATTTCTGGTATAGTGTTTTCTCTACTTGTGATACTATGTATAGACATGAGTGGATTGGGGGGAACATTCCACATATTTGCAATTCATTCCCATTCATTTCTCAGCAGAGATAAAATATATCTTGGATCAACAGATGTTTTATTGCAGGGAGTAGAGTTCAATTTAGTTTTATTGTAGAGAGTAGCAGATCAATTTAGAAACATCTTTCTCTAAACATACTTCCCTAAACTCAGCCATTAAAGATGGAGAAGATTCATTTGAATCCTCCACAATCCACCAGCACACTCCAAGACTTTGCTGCAATGTTTAAGAAAAGCAATTAATTACTCAAGGGTTAAAAATAAAATGGGAAAAGGACCAAAACAGTGGAGAGAGTGTTGCCTGTGGTAGGAAAACTATAAGCTCTACAGTAAAGTTTCTGAATAGGAAGCAGGGAATTTGCAGCTTGTCACAAATTTAGGAATAAGCAATAGGTAGAAAATTCAACAATCAATGTTCAGTTCCCTGTGCTTTGCTTTATCACAATTCTTTCTTTTTGAAATTAGATATGTTTATAAGTTAGAAGCCACAACTGGAGGTGGCAGCAGTCCAAGTGATGAGTACATTATACAGACACCTCTATTAACGCCAGAAGAAATCCAGCCTCCATATAACATCACAGTAATCGGGCCTTATTCCATATTTGTAGCTTGGACACCACCAGGTAAGAAATAGAACTAGTGCATGTGTATAAAACATTTTAGAGGAAATTAACTGGAGATAGGATGAAAATGTAAATTTAGTAAGTCAGAAAGACACAATCTGTCTCTGGATAAGTATAAACAAAATAAACCAAACCACACTTACAAGTGTTTATATGCATAAGCATTTATATACATACATATAGATCGATATAGGTGTAGGTGTGCAGATGAAGACATATAGATACCTAGATATACACATTTCTATCAAAGCAATACTTTCACATACCAGCACCTAAAAATCTCTTCTTGTTCATATATATCCAAGGTAAGTCACATAGGTCTGAATTACCTTGAACATTAATTTCTACAGGATTCCCCAGATTGAATCATTGGTATTATAGTAGTGAATGGGGATTCAGAAAAAAAATGGACCACTCCACCCATATACCTTGAGTTGTGACTAGTTGTGTTAGCTGAATTTTTCCTCTTTGAGCTCTGTAGTTCCCATCAAACCATTGACTTAATAGTGGGTTGCTTTTGTAGTTTAGTGCATTATTATTTGGAATATAATAATCATCCTTAGCCAAAATTCTGATTGCGTTAACTCTGTGGGTTAAAGATTACAGTGAAATCTTCTTGCTTTGTCTTTCAAATGCAAGGTATATTTACACATTTCTATCAAAGCAATACTTTCACATACCAGCACCTAAAAATCTCTTCTTGTTCATATATATCCAAGGTAAGTCACATAGGTCTGAATTACCTTGAACATTAATTTCTACAGGATTCCCCAGATTGAATCATTGGTATTATAGTAGTGAATGGGGATTCAGAAAAAAAATGGACCACTCCACCCATATACCTTGAGTTGTGACTAGTTGTGTTAGCTGAATTTTTCCTCTTTGAGCTCTGTAGTTCCCATCAAACCATTGACTTAATAGTGGGTTGCTTTTGTAGTTTAGTGCATTATTATTTGGAATATAATAATCATCCTTAGCCAAAATTCTGATTGCGTTAACTCTGTGGGTTAAAGATTACAGTGAAATCTTCTTGCTTTGTCTTTCAAATGCAAGGTATATGGAACTGATTTTTTTATTGTATTATGCATTTCAAAGATATGTGGTTTTATTTTGAACATCTATTCTTAATATGAAGTTGAAACATGAACACAAAACCCTGTTGTCCCCATCAGGTTAAGTTTAGCTACATTTCTACATGGTACTGAAAATAATTGGTTAACAGTCATTTGGGCTATCAACAGATCTATTTTGTAAAATAATTAACAAAGAATTATTTTTCATTGAACATGATTCAGTCAAAACAGGTAATATAGTAATAAATGTAACATAAAGGCCTAAATGTATAAAACTTAAATTCTCATGAACCAACATCCTTCTGCTGTTGGTTTTAAGAAAAAGTACAAACATAATCTAAGAACAAAGACAAAAGGGTCTTTTTTGAGTCAGATCCACAGACAAAAGTCTCTCAAGACTTTCTAAGCAAAGAAAACCTAAGTTGCTTAATATATTTAGTTGTTAAATATAAATGAGTCCTTTCACCTTTGTTTTAAAATGAATATGTAACATACTAAATTAAACAAATCAGGAGATAATCAATAGCACCAGAATGTGTCATCAAGTGCTGTAATCCTTATCTCAGTTTTAGAAGCATAGATATTCTTGAACTCTGCTTTTAATTTTAACAGAGGAAAACCCAAATCTCCTACTGTGAAAAATATATAAATTTAGGGACTTCCCTGGTGATCCAGTGGGTAAAACTCGATGCTCCCAGTGCAAGAGACCTGAGTTTGATCCCTGCGTGCTGCAAATAAGACCCAGGGCAGCCAAATAAATATATATATATATATATATATTTTTTTTTTTAATCTGCAAATTGATAGGTTCTTTTATGGAATTTATTTCTCTCTTCATGGAAGAGCATGACTATGTTACCCCCTTTTAGCATGTTTCTCCATGGTGTTTTTATGGTGCCATGATGTTTTTGCCCCACAAAGTAAAATGAGGCATCACAGAGCCAGCCAAAGGTCAGATTCAGCCTGTTGGCTGGAGGCTTCTCAAATTCGGTCCAGGGTCTTCTACTATCCAGGTTCTCAAAGAACATAAAGGAAAGTTCAGGGTGGTAAGTAAAGTTGATGGTTTCCTAGCCAAGCAACCAGAAATTGTCATGGTGTGTTAAATTCCTTGTCGTGTTCACATTATGACATACCTAAATTGCCATTGCTAATCTTAAGACTTTAGACTAGTAAGAATTTGAAAACATCTTTCTTTTTTAATTTTTTTTTTAGAGTATAGTTGATTTACGATGTTAGTTTCTGCTATACAGCAAAATGAGTCAGTTATATGTACACATATTTTCACTTTTTAAGATTCCTTCCCTTTGTAGACCACTACAGAGTTTTGAGTAGAATTTCTTGTATGTACATTAGGTCCTTATTACTTATCTGTTTTATATACAGTAGTATGTATAAGTCAGTCCCAGTCTCCCAATTTATCCCTCTCCTCCCTTTTCCCCTTGGTATCCATAAGTTTGTTTCCTACACCTGTGATTCGATTTCTGCTTTGTAAATAAATTCATTTGTAACAATTTTTTAGTTTCCACATATAAACAACTTCATATATTTGTACTATTAGCTGACCTTAAATAAGTCAGTCTGTCTCAGTCTCAATTATCTCCATCTGTAAAATAGAAATAATTAAGCACCCACATGTAGGGTTATGATAATGATTAAATCAGATAATGTATATAGTTGACATATTATCTGGTCTGTATAATATTCAATGTGTGCAGACTCAGCACTCAGTCTCTTGGTCATGTGAGACTCTTTGTGACTCCATGGTCTGCAGCCCACCAGGCTCCTCAGTCCACGGAATTTTCCAGGCAAGGATATTCTTTAGGTAGTGATAATTTTTGGATAATTAGTTTTACCTTTATTTTAAAATTAATTTTATTGAAGTAGAGTTGTTTACAATGTTATATTAGTTTCTGTTGTACCAAAAAATGAATCAGCTATACATATAAAACATCCTCTCTTTTTTGAATTTCCTTCCCATTTAGGCCACCATAGACAGTTGAGTAGAGTTTTCTGTGCTGTATAATAGGTTCTCATTAGCTATCTGTTTTATACATAGTAGGGACTATATGTCAATCCCAGTCTTCAATTCATAACATCCCTCTCCCTTTCCCCGCTTGGTATCCATGTTTATTCTCTACGTCTGTGTCTCTATTTTGCAAATAAGTTCATCTATACCATTTTTCATGGATTCCATATTTATGTGTGTTAATATATAATATTTGTTTTCTTCTTTCTGACTTACTTCATTCTGTATGACAGTGGGGAGGTCTATCCACATCTCTACAAATTTTAAATATGTATTTGTCCCAAGATCTGTTAGATCCTAAGGCCCCCACTTTAAAAATGATAAAACTGTAGACTCCAAACTGGGTTTGTAAATTTTGAGACTTCTTTCCTAGAATTTTGACCTTTTTTTCTTTGAGTTCAGCATCATATTTCTATGTTTAATGTATAACATTTCTACTTAAAAAAAGGATCATTGTGAAATAAAACACGAATTTTGCTTTTTAATGTCACCTTAACCCTTATCCGCCTCAGGCTTTGTAGAAATCGTTCATTGTAGCCCATCCTGAGAGATATCATAGAAATGCTTTACATGCTAACTCTAACACTGTAACCAATGGTTAATAAATCTATAATATCCAGACCTGTCAATCTTTTAGTTTCAGATGCACAAAATCCATTACATAAACCCTATAATATATGGAAAGATTAAAATCTTAAATTAAACTTTTTTCCTGGTGCCTAGAAGGATTTTGGACTCAGTAAACAGGCAGATGATTTTGACTTGTGTATAATCTACAGTTGATTTTATTGGAAAGTACCTCATGCTGTGTTTTGATTTCGATAATAAAAACATTTTTCTGTTCCTGAAGAGTCACAAATATATATTTTAAACAGGAAGAAAACAAACTTGTTATAACTGGAGGTTGTTTATTTGCTGACAATCAAGAGCTTTCTATGTATTCATCACAGGATCCTGTCATTACAAAGTGATTACATCATACACAGAGCTGAAAAATGGACAGTCCATGCTTGTGGTTCCCCAACCTGAGTGAACATTAGAAGCACCTGGAAAGCTTGTGCAAAGATAAGCTCTCAAGCCCAAGTTTATGAATAAACATATCCCGGATGGAATTAAGTGCCCTAGGTCAGCAGTCCCCAGTCTTTTTGGCACCAGGGAATAGTTTCATGGAAGATCGTTTCTCCATGGACCCAGGGGGCAGGGGATGGTTCTGGAGTGACTCAGGGACATTACATGTGTTACATTTTGTGGGCGTGCATGCTAAGTTGCTTCAGTCATGTCCAACTCTTTGCAACTACATGGACTGTAGCCTGCCAGGCTCCTCTGTCTGTGAGATTCTCCAGGCAAGAATACTAGAGTGATTGCCGGGCCCTCATCCAGGGGGTTTTTCCGACTCAGGAACTGAACCCATGTCTCTTAGCTCTCTTGCATTGGCAGGCAGGTTTTTTTACTAGTGCCACCCAGAAGCACATTGTGCACTTTATTTCTTATCTAATGCCACTGCTAATCTGGCAAGATGTACCAGTCTGCAGTCTAGAGGTTGGAGACCCCTGCCGTAGGTCACTGTGATGTGCTCCAAGTGTAGTAACCATGGATCACCCACATCAGGGCAAAAGTGATCAGTTACAATAAAACTCTGACAATGTGAATTAGACCAGTTTCCCTTGAATGTCCAAAGCCAAATTAATGGTTAATTTAATGGATTTTCTACACATACTTTTTTGGGTCAGTAAAGATGGAGTAACCTTACATAGGTAAGTAGCTGGGAGGAAAGTCTCTGTGGTTGCCTGGCAACAAAAATGACTTTGGCAAGTAAGTGGGCTCTCAGTTTACATGTTATTATTCCAATGATATGTATAAATTGTATTATTATGCTATCTATAAATAGTATTATTATTATAAGTCCTATTATTAATAATAAAAGGGTACAGCCCAGAAAATATATGAGAATATTCAAAGGAAGAGAAATTGTGGTAATGATGGTAAGTGTCATACATATTCATTAACATTACATGTTTATATTTGCCATTTGTTAAATTCCTAGTTTATGCCAAACACTTTGATAAGCACTTTCTCTGCCTTACTATGATTCTCTTGCAAACCTTGGAAAACAAGTAATATCATCATCAAAATATTAAGATAAACTTGAATCTTGAAGAAGTAATGTAATTCACTTAAGATCACCCAGTTGAGTCAAGACTCAGACTCAGGTCTGCTGCCTACTACTTACTGCCTTATAAAAGCAATTCCTTCCTGTCTTTAGCTTAACTCTTGAATTCATATCATACTTTCTTTCAAATTTATGATACAGCAACTAGGTTTTCTGAAATAGTAGTCCAGAGGGCCAAGGCCCAGAACTAGGTGTTGGTGAAAACCGAATGATTTGGGGCGGGGGGGCGGGGCGGAATGGGTTTTAAGGAATTAATTATGGAAAATGCAAACGCCTTAAGGGAAAATATATCTTGCGGTATGAAGAAACTAGTAACCAGAATCCTTTACTGACCCATCCAGAAGTACAGAAGCATGTACTTAGCAAAACTAGATTCCAGGTCCAGGAAGATCTTAATTAGAAGAGAGAGAATAAGAGTCATTTCTCAAGTAACTACAAAGAGGTTCCACCCGTGGCTGATTCATGTTGATGTATGGCCAAAACCAGCACAATATTGTAAAGTAATTTTCCTCCGATTAAAATTAATTAATTTAAAAAGAAAGATTTTTAACACCTTGGTAGACATTCTTTTGGGCTTCCCAGATGGCTCAAGTGGGAAAGAATCCACTTGCCATGCAGGCGATGCAGATTTGATCCCTGGGTAGGGAAGATTGCCTGGAGAAGAAAATGGCAACCCACTCCAATATTTTTGCCTGGAAAATCCCGTGGACAGAGGGGCCTGGCGGACTAGAGTCCACGGGGTCGCAAAAGAGTCGGATACAACTTAGTGACTAAACAACAACAAGGGGCATTCTCTTACCTCCCATATAAATCCTGGTTCATTTTATCTCATATATTACTTCATAAATGTTAGTAGTAAGATTATCAAGACCCTCCAAACTCTAGAAAATTAAGATTTCCACTTTTGTGTACACCATTTGTATCTTCAGATTAGGTGACATGCAAACAACATATCCTTATAAAATATTTGCTGAATCAATAATGAAAGAAAATGGTGAGAAAACCTGAAATTTGTCATTCAGGGAAATATAAATAAATTTTAGATTTTCTGCCACTTAAAATTATTCAGACACTTGTCTTCTTGTAGAAACCCACATTCAGTGGGCACTGGCTCCGTGCTGGCCATTCTTACTTGAATCTACAGGTAGCATAAACAGGATTAATTTAATCCTAAACATTTCTTCTCATCTTTTACCTGCTCTGAACCTTGGGTCAGAACTTAAACATTTATATTAAAGATGAAAAAGGATATATATTATCCTAATGGTTGAAAAAGTATAAAAACGAAGTACAAAATACTTCATGGGACACAAATGATTTACTAAGATTAAAAATTGAGATAAGCATCCCTACCATTTCAGAATCCAAACATTCAAAATTATTTAAACTCTGAAGGTAATAATGGGACTTTCTAATTTATCAAGGTGATGACTCTATTTTGAACTATCCTAGCCCTTAATCATCTTTTAATTAACAATGTCATTGGATCCAACATCCGCTTTTTCTCACTAAAGATAATGAGTTATTTAGGCTTGATGCATAATATTGAAATACTGGTGCCTTTCCTTTCACATTTATCTCTTAGTCCATTACCTCTGTTGCCAGTTCTTCTACTGAGAAATCATTTAAATTAATATTGCTTAGGAATATAAATGATTTTTATTAATCAAGTTTTAATTAAGGGATAGCTATTGGCCTCTCTGTAGACATTAAACATCTTGGTGTCCAGTGAACTCATCAATGCAGTGTGTTATATCAGATACTGTCCATTTAAAGTCAAATTGGTATAAGACTTTTTAAAGTGTTCATGTCACATTAATCAGGATAATTCAACACTGGCAGTTATTTGAAGCTTCTTATGTGTGCCATAGACAAGTGGCAAGTAGTGCTGAGTTTCAGAAAAAAGGTAAAATCATTGCAATAATTTGTAGTTTATTTTGTGTATTAATTTGCCTATCTTTTTTCAGTTTTACTGAGTATAATTAACAAATGGTGATATATTTAAAGTGTACAATGTTATCATTTGATATGTGTACACTGTGAACCTACTTCCACCATTAATTTAATTAATGCATTCATTATCTCATATATTCTCTCATTTTTCCTTTCTTTTTTTTTTCTTGGTGAGAACACAAGTTCTATTCTCTTAGCAAATTTCAGTTACATAATCCAGTTTAGTTCAGTCACTCAGTTGTGTCCTACTCTTTGCAACCCCATGGACTGCAGCACGCCAGGCCTCCTTATCCATCACCAACTCCCAGAGTTAACTCAAACTCATGTCCATTGAGTTGGTGATGCCATCCAACCATCTCATCCTCTGTCATCCCCTTCTCCTCCTGCCTTCAACCTTTCCCAGCATCAGGGTCTTTTCAAATGAGTCATTCTTTGCATCAAGTGGCCAAAGTATTAGACTTTCAGCTTCAACATCAGTTCTTCCAATGAATATTCAGGATTGATTTCCTTTAGGATGGACTGGTTGGATCTCCTTGCAGTCCAAGGAACTCTCAAGAGTCTTCTCCAACACCACAGTTCAAAAGCATCAATTCTTTGGCACCCAGCTTTCTTTATAGTCCAATTCTCACATCCATACATAACTACTGGAAAAACCATAGCCTTGACTAGACAGACATTTGTTGGCAAAGTAATGTTTCTACTTTTTAATATGCTATTTAGGTTGGTCATAACTTCCAAGGAGCAAGCATCTTTTCATTTCATAGCTGGAATCAACAACATCAGTGATTTTGGAGCCCATGAAAATAAAGTCTGTCACTGTTTCCCCATCTATTTGCCATGAAGTGATGGGACCAGATGCCATGATCTTAGTTTTCTGAATGTTGAGCTTTCAGCCACCTTTTTCACTCTCCTCTTTCACTTTCATCAAGATGGGTTTTAGTTCTTCATTTTCTGCCTAGTTCTTCTTTACTTTCTGCCATAAGGGTGGTGTTATCTGCATATCTGCACAATACAGTGTTATCATCTATAGAGTCACCATGTTTTACAATCAATCCTCAGATCTTATTCATCTTATAAGTGAAAGTATGCTAATTTCTCCTTATTTCACCAATCCTCTCAACCCCTGGCAACCACCATTTAGTCTGTTTCTATAGGTTCAGTTTTCTTTAAAAATGAGTCCATGTATAAGTGATACCATTCAGTGTTTGTCTTTCTTCGTCTGGCTATATCACTTGATATCCTCCAGTTTCATCCAGGTTGTAGCAAACAGCAGGCTTTCCTTTTTTAAGATTGAACAGTATTCCAATCTTAAATCTATTCCATTGTGTGTATATCCTATTTTCTTGATCCGTTCATCCATTAATGGACATTTAGATTGTTTTTATGCCTTGGCTATCATAAATACTGCTGCGGGAACACAGCAGCGCAGTTGTCTCTTTGAGATAATGATCTCATTTACTTTGAATATATACCCAGAAGTCGAATTGTCAGATCATGTAGTAGTTCTACTTTCATTTATTTATTTATTTATTTATTTGAAGAACCTCCATGCTGTTTTCCATAGTGGCTGTATCAGTTTACATTCCCAACAACAGTGTACAGGGTTTCCGTTTTCTCTCCATCCTTACCAGCGTTTGTGATCTCCTATCTTTTTTGATAGCAGAGATCCTAACAGGTGTGAAATGATATCTCATTGTGGTTTTGATTTGCATTTACCCACTGATTATTGATGGCGAGCACCTTTTCATGTACCTGTTGTCCATTTGTATATCTTCCTTGGAAAAATGTCTCTTCAGGTCCTTTGTCCATTTTTTAATTGGGTTATAAATTTTTACTATTGGATTGTATGGGTTCCTCGTATACTTTGGATATTTAATCCCTCATTAGATAATGGGTTTGCAAATATTTGCTCTTATTCCATAGGTTGTCTTTTCATTCTGTTAATGGTTTCCTTTGCTGTGCAGAAGCTCCTTAGCTTGATGTAGTCCCATCTGTTCATTTTTGCTTTCATTGTCTTTGCTTTTGGTGTTTAGTAAATTTATCTTACCTTTTTGAGTTCTAATGTGTGCTTGGCATTTTCAAAGAGATTAACACATATCTCATTTAATGTTCATAACAACTTGTGGTACATCCAATGTTCTTCCTTTGTTGCTAATGAGAAAAGTTAATTTCAGTGCTGAAAGCTTTTCTCTAGGTGATTCATCACATAGGTGTCAGAGCCAACTAGCAATAAATTTCACTCCAAATTCTTTGAGCAAACACACTATTCCATATTTTTACGCTATTTTTCTACCTAAACAGTGTGTAAAGCAAATTATTTTCTTCTGCATTCTACCATGATCCAGTTCAAAACTGAAAAAACTATTGGCATAGATACAGCAAGCATATACAAAGACAAAGTGCTTCAGGGGCAGTTCATCCAGTAACCCAGTAGGATCATTTTATTTGCAGCTTAAAATTTCACAGGATGTAATTCATTTACATTTGAGTAGATTGATGCTAAAGCTGAAACTTCAGTACTGTGACCTTCTCACGTGAAGAGTTGACTTATTAGAAAAGACTGATGCTGGGAGGGATTGGGGACAGGAAGAGAAGGGGACGACCGAGGATGAGATGGCTGGATGGCATCACTGACTCGATGGACGTGAGTCTGAGTGAACTCCAGGAGTTGGTGATGGACAGGAAGGCCTGGTGGGCTGCGATTCATGGGGTCGAAAAGAGTCGGACATGACTGAGCGACTGAACTGAACTGAACTGAGATTGATTCATCTATTCATTTCAACAAATGTGAAGATGTTTACTAAGCCCCACTCTGGAGGGTGCCAGGCATGATTCTAGACATTTTGAGTTTAAAAAATGAAGGAAGGAGATATTGTCCTTCTTGTCAAAAACTCTACCATCTAGTTGAACAGAAAAGGTATAAAATTATACAAACTATGTAAAATTTCCATACAGTTGGTATGAATGTGTGTTTAAGAGGGTCCAGTTTCACTTCCATGCCCCCCAAAGGAAATTACCAACATACCCACATCTCTACAAAGAAGACATGCCGCTAATTTGTTAAAAGCATTATGTTAAGCACAGTCTGTGGTTTGAAGCAAATGCGGCTATCAAACCAATAGTTTCCCTCTTAGAATTGTTCTTGCACCAGCTCCTAAAAAAGATTTTAAAAAAGGATTATTTGATTGACTTGTCCCATTGTAAAGTATGCACCTGCTGTGAAATGAAGCCTACAGAAGAAAAAAAAAAGTTGAATAATTTAACTTTTTTATTTGTAAAGATAATCAGGGTTTTTCTGATTACATCTTAACTTCATAAATGTTAAATAACCTATCAGCATCTAGTTGTTGTAAATTATGAAAAGGAGCCTTGCAAGGAATATTAACCAACGAAATCTTTGTTCTTTAGTGAACAAGAAAATGTGTTGTGGCAGCTTGTCATCGTGCGACTGGTAACTTTGACACCAAATAACAAAATTGCCATTTGCACTTAGGGTAAATTGGTTCACATGAGTTTCCGCTGCTCCTCTTGCTCTGACATAAATTTATGAACTCAGGAACTAACCAAGCCGTGTGGCTTTGCCACCTGACTTTAACAAATCTGACCATTTCATTTCATCTAGTCGTCAGAGTGCCAGGGGGCTAGGTCATTTCAGACTCATTGCAGATGGTCGAGGGTTTGCAGGAACACAGGAGGCTTTCACGTCACTGTCCTGTAAACTATGACAGTGGAGGGGGCCGTCTTTGCTAAATACGTGCATGTCAGTGCTTGACATGTTCACAGCTTCAAGAAACATTTTCTATTTCAACACCTTACAGGTGTATGCAAAGGACATTTATTTCTGATTAACCAAGAAATGATAAATGCACTTTCTGGGTACATGCTTTGACCAGCCACGATCAAGATTATGTTTATATTTGAAATATGGTTTAAGTACAGTTTTGTTCCCTGACCTCCCAGAAGTCCTATCTTTTAAGAGAAGATACTGGAAGCAGACCAGAAGGTACAAACTACAGACATATAATAAGGTGCAACCTCAGACGAATTGAACAAAAGAGCACTCTACTGCTAAGAATAAAGACTAGGATATCTTCACAGGCTGCAACTTTTACATATCCAAATATATGTAAAAAATAAAACTAGATGACCAACTTTTGTCATAACAATAATTACTATATTCAGTTAATATTGATTTGCAATTGGAATAACTGCTTTATATGAAAGATGGGTTCAGCAGTGTTTGTGGGCACATGGAAACAGTGTCATAGCTATGGGGTATTTTTTTCCCATTTTGCTCAATTTCATTTTGTTTTATAGAGATGCCTGTCATTTACTGGGCACGTTCTGTGTTGTAGTAATGAACTAAAATGTTTTCAATACATTTTTAATTAATCCTTTCATCTCTTTATGAGGTGGCTATTAGTGTCATCATTTTGTAGATGAAGATACTGATGTCTGCAGAGGATGGAGAATTTACCAGGGAATAAGGAAAGTAGAAGAGGGATTTGATCTGACTCCATCCTGTGGTTTATCTACTTCATCAAGAATTATAGTATATTTTCCAAAATGTGTTTGTCAAACTTTTCCACAAGATCCATCCTAGGATCAGAGAAGACAGAATAAACATGTAATCCGAGGAGGTTTGAAAAACCTGAAGCAGCCACCATAACCTTGTAAATTATTTTAAGGTCTTGCTTCTTATCTTAAAATTTCATGCAAATTTGACGCTGAATTCCAATGTGTTTGTCTATATCCAAAAAACAATGTATTGTAGAATTTATCATTCAGGGGTACATTTTTTACCCTTTTCTTCTATTGATAATCTCTTTAGCTGAATCATAATATACTATTATATTTCTGGATGTTAAGTGAATCAAAAGAGAGCCAACCCCAATAACAGGCTCAATGTCCAGGCAGTTCTTTCTCTCTTCATTTTGTCATAAATATGTATGCACAAACAGCAACCTTTCCCCCCACTGCCTTACAAACTACGTTAGGGCAACAACAAGGAGAAATTCCCAAATCTGAGACAGGATGCCATGACCTTCCAAGACCTTCTGGAGGGGTATTTCCATAACCATGTCTTCTGCTAAAGGTCAAATTGCAAACAAAGATGGTCCGTGACTCACTCATCAATCTCTTTTACTACTTGGAGCAGTACTCCCCAAAGATCGTCTTTAGCAGAAAAAAAAAAAAAAAAAAAAAAGCTCTGATTAGATTGCTCTTTTGTTTTACCTCTAATATAGTTCTTAAGTTTTTCTCCTCTGTTAGTGAACTCAGAGCCTCCAGTGCTCCCTGTAATCAACTCACTTCACCCAACTCTCAAATTTTGTTTTAATTAAAGCAGTCTTACTGGAAGAAGGAAAAGCATTCCCAATTTTGTCTTACAGTTAAGAAGGAGGCCTTGAAGAGTATCTTCTAAATGAGCTCGTTACATGTACTCACAATTCCATTAAAGAGAAAATGACTTTACTTAAATTTTCTAGATATTAATCTTTGCTGTGATATCTGAAAAAAAAATAATGTAGAATTTTCTGTTACTTGAGACTGAGCAGAGGCATCATGGTCCCAATCTGCTTTTCATCCCGTGTCTGGGAAAGATTACACATGGTGAATCATTTTAAAGCAATAGTAAGTGACAAAAATTAAATGGTGTTTGCACCACAAATAGTATTTATACATGTTCAGCACACTGGTTTTGCCCACATAAACTTTTTCTGCTGGTGTGCAGTTAGTTCATTCTGAAGTGACTATATATTCAAAACAATTTAGTAAAGTTCTCATCACTCTCTTGCACATATAATTTTCTAATTTTTTGCATTTTAGGGAGAAAAAATCACCCATTTTTGTGACTAGAAATAGTGAGGTTCTGTTGGTTTTCCCTAGTATTATGGGGGAGGAGAGTTATGTGTTTCACAAATTCTACAAGTCAAAACTAGTTGGGGAAAGAGTGATATGTTTGTCCTTGTCTCCAAAAATACTTTGACAAAAGTCTACAAATGTCCAGGATATGTGTATCCCAGTTTGGGAAATCTGCTCTTCAGAACTTTTCATCTTCACCTATAATTTTGTTCCATCAGTGGTAATCCTGACTCCTCTTTCACTTTTGCCCCTGTATCTCATCTCTCTCCAAGACTTGTTCTGCCTGTCTACATGTTCTCTCAAATTTATCCTTTCACTTTTTCCTCTAATTGCCCTAATCCAAGTCTTTATTAAGAGACAGCATAAATATAGAGAGATAAGCTTTGGTCTCAAATGGGCCTGAGTTCAAATTTTGCTGCCTCTATTAATCTATGTGATATCTGTAACAAGTTTCCCCTGTGAGCCCGAGTTTTCTTATTTAAAAAAAAATGGTAGTAATATTTATCTTACAATATTGTCTTCTGGTTTCATTCATTCATTCAATCAACATTTGCGCTACTGATCTGTATTCAAATCTAAGCATTGAAACTATCTTGAAGAGGAGAACACAGTCCCCAACTGTATGAAGCTGACATCCTAGTGATATTAAAGGAGATAATATATGATGCCTGACATAAGACAGGAATACAGTGAAATGCTGTTTTTGTTTGTGTTGTTTCTACAGCCATGCGATGACTTTTAAATTGATAGCTCTTCCTCCTGGTTCACATGTTTTCTGTCAATCATTCACTTGCCAGCAGTGCTGTCTTCCTAAAATGTAAGTTAGATCATGTTAACACCTGCAGAGTCTTGTGTTGCTGATGGCATATAAAACCAAAACTTCTGGAAGAAATAAAAGATAAAATAGAGTGGCTCACTTGCATTTAAGAGTGGAGAAAGCAGGGTCTACTTTTAAGAGTCTTACTCTAAGGCTTCTGGTGTAGCGAAATGGGGAGAGAAAACCCAGGAAGAAGAACACATTCAGGAGTGAAAAATAGTGTAATTCTTTTTTAGACCTTGAGATTGAGGTCTCTGTGAAGCAGAGTGTTCAAAATACAAATCCACAATGCAGGATAAATATAAAGTCAGAGATGGGAATTTAGGAATTGATCATACATAGAAGTTAAGCTATAAGAACAAAAACATCAATTTAATTGGGATGCTCTAAACTTTAAATTCTCAGTCTCAGTTGCCAAATTCAGCACCATCTGGCACTTTCCCAAAGGAACTGATTGATCAGTCCTTCCGATTCTGATCAATATTTCCTTCAGAGACTCCTTATTTTAATCTATCCTACATAAAGTCCTGAACATCTCTGGTTTCTGCTCACCTTATGCCCCTCGTGTATTGGAGCTGTAGCTACAAAAAGCAAAACTACATTTAATTCTTTAGACCTCCTCTCTCACGGGTTATTGAATCCTATGCTATGGATTTCCTTGTCTCTGTAGCAGAGAAACTTATTTAAGTACTACAAAGGTAAGTGATGAAGCCCACATATGTTAGAAGCTAGCAAATCAATGAGAAACTTTGGTGGGAAGCTTCATTATATTCTTCATTCAAGGCTCATATCTTCTCCTTTAAAAAGTATGCGTGTTGTTCATGACCAAATAAAACTTACAAGCATTTAATTCTGTGACTAGACTGTGAAGAGGCTAAACTGATAAGACCTCCATTCTTCAGGAGGCATTGTGAAAAATGACAGTTTTTAAACCCAAATTTCATATATATTTAGGTTCATGCATCTCACTGACAGAGTGGACTGTCCTGACTCAATAATTAATGCACTGGGAATTCTCTAGGTAGACTGCGATTTGGATACTTTATGGGCTATTATGTCAAGGATCTGTGTCAGATGAGATGCATACCCAATGCTTGCAGAAAAATTATTGTCACAAGCAAAACTGGTGGGATTTTTTATGTACTTTAAGAGTAAGTAAACCTAGGAAAAATATAACATCATTTCTAAGCACCTTGTATATATTTGCCTTGAAACATGCCTTTGTTTTTATTTGCCTATAGAGTATATTGTTGAATAGAACGGTTATATTTCATTTGTTTTTTTGAAAATAGATCATAAACATTTCTTACTTTTAGAATAAGCACTCTAACATTTTCCAACTCAAATTTCTTGCAATTATTAATTGCTATATTAAGCATTAGTATACCTTGAAGTGTAAAATTTTAAATATACACTGTTCTTAAAAGATAAACGTTTGTTGACCATTTGTTGACCAAACAGAGAAACCTGTGTTTTATTCTCTCTCTTTAAAGGGATCCTTGTCCCCAAAATGCCTGTGGAGTACAGTGTCTTACTCAATGCTGGAAGTGAAACACCTCTGATCTCCTCTGTTGTCATCATCAATCCATCCTTCTGGAAAACTTGGCTCCATTCACGCAGTATGAGATAAGGATACAAGCATGCCAAGAAGGTGAAAGTCTTTCACACACTTGCCCAGGGTTTTTATAAAACCAATTTCATTTAAATTTTTTTCAATAAAAAGGAGTAGATTCTCAATTCAAATACAAAGACTACCATTCCACTTCTTATTTGTACTGAACTTTGTACTCAGAAAAAATCAGAGCCCTGAGTTGAGTGAAGAATTATGCATTTCTGCACATTAAATCATGGATATTTAAATATATGAAAGTGATGGTTTTGCAGAGTCTTGCTTTATAAGGCCTTTTAAAAGAAAAACACCTAGATCACATAAAGAAACCATGGGTAATATAAAGCAAAATAGGCATTACAAAAGTCTCCTAGGAAATGTCCTCACCTTGGCTGTATTTCGGTTTTATTTAGGGGTGAGGTAGGAGGAAAGAAACCATTATTAAGCAGTTGAGTTACACTCAAATGAATCTCAACATATTTTACACTGCTTCCCTGCTAACTGTCTCTTGAACCTAAACTGTCACCTAAACTGTCACTGAGTTTCATGGCTTCAGCTAGTGGTCAATAAAATTGTCATCTACCTGTATGGTCTTGAGAAAGAGCCCCACTTACTTCCTTCACCCTTCCAAGTGTTATATAATATGTAATACCCAATTGCTAAGAGAAAAAAGGTGTAACTCAAAACAAGTTGCTTCACCTTAGATTAAGGCAATTTACCAATCTTATGCTCAACCTGAAACTCCCGTCCTAAGGAACGTTTGTCTCCAAATGAATACTATGTCCCGTAGAGTTGATTAGAACTAGGGATCTGTGAGTTTGCTATGCTTCATTTCCAAAACTGAGTCAGTTTGCCTACTTTTTTCTACAAATCAGACCAAGACATTTTGTTATGGAAAGTATTGTTTTCCTTGCTCCAATCTTCAGCTAACCCACAAGGAAATGGCTTTAAATAAGTTTTATTGATTTAAAAGCAAAATCACTTTCTCATCTCTGTGTATCCTGTGAATTTGAAACCATATCCTTCAAATGCATTATTTGACTTCTGTGTATCAAGAGAATGATCAGTTTTAAATATTGGCAAAATAAGATATTATTATTAAGAGCAGGTCACACATACAGTTACTTTAATCATATTTTCACTTTCTGGCTCAAATAACTGCAGTAAACTAGAGAAAACTCAGTTCAAGGTATAAACTTTATTGTCTGTGCCTATGCAAAAATGTGGTTCGTTAATGGATTTTCCAAAAATCATTTCTTATTTAAATATTCAAATCCTGTAGAGATGTAAATGCTAAAAGTATCTGTAGAACTGTGTATACAAAATTTCAGATACAATGATTTTCATGGTATTCCTACCCTTCTGTGTGTACATGTAGCTCTTTTTCTTACTTGACAAATTACTAAAGGTATTGTTTTTTTTAAAGGAGGTTGTGGAGTTAGCAGTAGGATGTTTACCAAAACAGCCGAAGCTGCCCCCATGGATCTAAATTCCCCTATTCTTAAGGCACTGGGGTCAGCTTGCATAGAGGTTAAATGGATGCCACCTAAAAAACCAAATGGAGTCATCATCAACTACTTTATTCACAGGTAACATTGACTTTTACTATTATTGTTAATTATTTATGATTGTGTATTATTCCAGTACTGTAGACTCAAATATGCTTTCTATTTCCATAAGGGAACGAATGGGAATTCATGTGTTTTGAGCACCTACTGCAAACTAAAATTGGTACTGGATACTTTTACACATTATCAAAGGGGAAAAAGCTACAACTAACATGTGACATTTATGTTTGAGCCTCTTTGAAAGATGAGACCTCGTAGCCCCAAAAGCCTTACCTTTGATGAATAGTTAGAGCCATCCTCTGGAGTGTCAGTGGCCAAGAACCATCCATAGTCACTCCAGAGGAAGAACCAGGTCTAGGACAAGAAATCTAGTTATTTCTCACCACCTAATATGTGAGATTGGAAGGGCTTTTCCTCTTCTCCAAAAGATGGCACATCTCATTGCAGAGAGAGGGGCTTACTCTGCAAGACCCCGTCTGTTTTGAGGCTTCCACTGGGCTGACTTGATGGTGTTCGTGCAACTTCTTTTCACCATGATGCGCAGAATCAATTAAGTGTATCCACCAAAAATGAAGAAAAGAGGGAAGGAGCAAGGGGAGGGGAGAGAAGGAAAGAGAGATTGAGAAGGGCGGGAGTGATAATGAGGGGGGTGAGGGGAGACGGAGAGAGACTGAGACTCCTTGGGCTCTTTGGTTTGAGGACATTGAGCTCCTTGATCCATTTTTCACTTGATCAACATGGACATAGTTTTAAATTAATGTTTTCTTTACATATATAGTGAATAAATAGGAGGAGGAGAGAGAGAGAAAAAAGAAATAGATACAGAGAGAGAAGGAAAGAGAAGGAGGACGAGAAAGAGCAGGAAAGGCGAAAGTGAAACAGAAACAGAGAGGCTAGAGCAGAGAACCCGCCACTGAGAGCTGGCCGCCTGTGTCAGGGCGTTCAGGTTGCTGTAACAAGAATACCGTAACTCGGGTGACTTATAAACAACAGATATATATTTCTCGTGGTTCTGGAGGCTGAGAAGTTTAAGATCAGGGTGCTCGCAGGTTTGCTCTCTGGTGAGGGCTCACTTCCTGCTTCACAGATGGCCATATTCTCTCGGTGTCCTCACATGGCAAAAGTGGCAGCGGGTCCTGCGCGGACTCTTTTGTCAGGGCACTAATCCCATGCGTGAGGACTCCACCCTCATGACCTAGTCACCTCCTAATATCACCGCCTGGGTGGTTAGGATTTCAATATATCAATTTGGGGGAACACATTCATTCAGATCATAGCAGTGAAACAGAAAAGACACTTTCTAAGACAGATATGGGCAGACATAAAGCTTTTGCAGATGATAACCGCTTTCCGAAAGCCATCTGTTTACATCAGGAGTACAAAGCCCACATGTTTTCTCAGATCCCCATCCCACTCGAGCACCCTTTGTTAGTCTCTCCCGCAGCCTAGCCCTCCCTTGTTTGTCCTGCACCCTAGACACATCATGAAACTTAGTTTAGGCTCCTCTTGTAACTTCAGATGGTGAAACCCTTTGATTTAGACCAATCTTCATGTCTGGGTTTATAGGAAGAATGTGATGGATCAAAGTATCATTGCTTTTCTCTTTAGGTAAATGACATTGCCCAGAATGAGAAAGCAAAATGTTTTCCTCTCAGCAAACATTAATTTGAAGAATAATATTTCTGATTCAAATACACACAAACATGTAAAAGTGGCTAATGTGAATTTACATTTTACACTAGGCACGTTAGAGCAGCCTCTAAAATGCTCATCCTCTTGGAATAGTTTTCTTTCATCTACTTAATGCTAATTGTATGAGAAAAGCACATCAAATTCCTATTCTGAATAAAGGGAAATAAAGTATCTGTTATAGACCAGGATGTGGCTTCACTCTGTTGGTTTTGTAAATAAAGCTCATGATTACAGTGACTATTCCATGGCAGCTATAGAGAGGGAAAACAGGAAATATAATGCAGAAAGCCTGCTTCAATGAAAAATACTGTAAATTGAATTTGACAGCATTTGATGGCATTTGATTATTCTAGTCACAGCCAAACAATGATATAAAGAGTAATATGAAACAGAATGTGTTACTGCCTAGCAGACTCAAAAGCAATAAACCTTCCTCCAATGTGACACAATCACTTCACAATCATAATTGTAGCCTGTTTGATACCTCTGAGTACGGCAGAAGGGCACTGACTGACATAGATACATTTTGTTTTTTATTTAAAGTGAAATGAAAATGGCGTGCTGGGGCTTCAGATACAATCGTTATGTTCACCTACATAGGCATGAATCACTTGGCAGTTATTTCAGCTGAAGTTTAAATGTGCTTAGACAACAACAATATCAAATTTTTCTTAGATAGCTGCAAAAAAAATCAGAAATTTGTAAGGACTGAAATAGAATGTAGACACATAGTTCTTTTTCATTCTGGGACTCCATAGAGCTCCTCATATGGTTATAGCCCTGAGCCTGCAGGTTTCTGTGGAGGTTATGGCATGTAATTTCTGCTTCATCATGTGCCTCTTCTTTCTTCTATCACCACCAAAGGAAATCCATTTAGCTCAAATCAAAGATGGGGTTTGACCTATGCAGATATTTTCATTAAGTTGCAGGAAGTCAATTTGCCAATCCCGTCTTGAAAATGTTTATCACTCTGCTGTAACTCCCCAAAGCATTTTCCCTCAGTATTTCTCTTTCATTGTTTACATGTTGCCTCTAGATAGCATCCTGTTGAGAAAAAAGGGGCGGGGGGAGGTCTGCCCTAATAAGCATATAAGCTGTTTATGACTTTAAAAACTAAAACAAAAAATAGCCTAATAAGGAGGAGACTATTAATGCGATTGCTTCTGGTTAGTTCACCTGTTAGTTATATGTAGTTTTGATATATTATTTAGGTTACTTTGTTGACCACATGTGAGTTACAAAAGAGATTTCCTACATTAGAGACAAACTTTATGTTAGTGTTTTGCAAACTGTTTACTGATAGAATTATAGATAAGGCCATCTTAGGCTTTATACAAGTATGGCTTGTATGATAAAGCTTATTCAGCATTTTCCCTTTATTTTATATCTGTAATCTTGTAAATGGCAAAATTCACCCACAAAATGCAACTTTCATTTACAAAATCCACCAAACACTCTTTCTTATGACTTTATAAAACATGTAATAAAATTATCTCCCACTAGGAGCTTCTATTTTGAGAGGGACAAAAATGCATGGGTTTTTAATTCTCAAAAGCAGTCTCTAATTTTAAAAAAAAGATTTGATCAGTGTTCAATAAAAGACAAAAATATACAAACACCAACACTTGCTAAACACTGTAAAAGTAAAAACTGATGAGCCTTCCAAGTTCAAATAATTGAGTATTCTAAAAAGCTCATAAGGTTTTGAAGGCTAAAATCTGAGATAGTTTGAATGGACAGATGATATGGAAGAAATATTTCAAGCAGGGTACCATAAATAATATTTTTTAGAATGAGTAATTAAGCTGATTGAGTAACTAAGAAAATGGGGGCATTGATTGAAAGGTAAAGGAATTTTTATGCAATCAATTTGTGTTATGTGGAAAGGAAGTATGGATGTGAAGATAGATAGATAGAGCAGATAAATATAGACAGATAGATAGATGGGTAATGGATGATAATGTTTATTTCTACTGTAAGATCTGGGCTCTGTTACAAAGGACCTTTACTATAGTAGGAGATGTAAGTCAAACTAAACAAACAGAAAAACAAGCAATATAATATGAGAACTATAAGTATTTGTCACATTTTATTTTATATGAAAAAATATACAGGAGAAAAGAATTCTTCCTGAAATATTTATGGAACACTTTTATTGATGGAGAAGTCTTGGATAAAGTTAATGTCATTAAGACTTGGTGGATACACACACCTCTCATTTTTTTAGACTTAAGAATATTTTATTATATGAATATGTGTCTTGTATTATCTAATCATCCCCTATTAATGGCAAGATAGGTGATTTCCCGGTTTTCATTACAAAAGCAGTTCTCCAAAAATATCTTTACAATAAGCATTTGGAAGATTATACTTAGTACTAGAAGTACAGAATCCAATTTTGTCTGTTTTAAACTTTTAGAGGTTGTTAAACTTCATTCTCAGTCATGTCCAAATCTGCAACCCCATGAACTGTAACCCACCAGGTTCCTTTATCCATGGGATTCTCCAGACAAGAATACTGGAGTGGGTTGCCATTTCCTACTCCAGAGGATCTTCATAACTCAGTGATCAAACCCACGTCTCTTGTATCTCCTTCATTGGCAGGTAGATTCTTTACTACTGCACCACCTTGGAAGCTTAGAGATTCCTAAACGGTCTTTCAAAAATAGGATGTAAGAATTTCTACTTCTGAAATCTCTCAATATTGAAACAACAGTCTTTCAAATCTTTGCAAGTTCAGCATTTTATATGGCATATTATTATTGTTTTAATTAACATTTTAGTCATAATAAGCCACACTGTTTATTTATTTCAAATATATATTTAGTATTTGTGTGTATATAGTATAGTATATATCCTTAGACTATTTTAGTTTGGACAGCTTCTTATTAATTTACCTCTATTCGTGTATATTAAGGAAATCCTTTTAGTGATCATATTAAAAATAACACATCAATTATTTCTTCCTGTGCTTTTATGGCTCTATTCCTTATATCTAAATGTAAACTGGATTTTGTTTTTGTTTACTTGAAGTGTAATTAGCAAACAACATTACATTAGTTTCAAAAGTTCAACATAATGATTCAACATTAGTGTACATTTCATTATGATCACCACAGTTAATCTAGTTACCAACTGTCATCATTCAAAGTTACAATTTTTTTTACTTTTGAGAATTTTTTTTTCACCTTCTTAGCGACTTTCAAATTTGCAATGTAATATTATCGGTCTAGTCACCATGTTGTATGTTACACTTATTTTTTTAATACTAGAAGCTTTTACCCCTTCGCCCCATTCTGTTCATCCCTCGAAGCCCGAGTGGTGGCTCAGAGCATAAATATCTGCCTGAAATGCAGGAAACCCTGGCCAGGAAGATCACTTGGAAAAGGAAATGGCAACCCACTCCCGTATTCTTGCTTGGAAAATCCCATGGAAAGAGGAGCCTGGCGGGCTACAGTCCAGGGAGTCTTAAATAGCCAGACATGATTTAGTGACTGAGTACACACACAATTTGTCAACATTATTTTATAATTTACTGATTGGAAATGCCACGTATACAAAATTCCCATGTGTCATCTCACTCATTTCAGGACTTTGTATTGTTTCATTCAGATAAAATATTCGAAAGCATTACCTGATGGCAAAGATATCTCTGGTGAAAAAAGTTAATGGAATAAGCAAAATTCCCAACACTGAAGGTATAGTACCAGTCAGGCTCAGAAAAGGCAATGGCACCCCACTCCAGTACTCTTGCCTGGAAAATCCCATGGACGGAGGAGCCTGCTAGGCTGCAGTCCATGGAGTCACTAAGAGTTGGACACGACTGAGTGATTTCACTTTCACTTTTCACTTTCCTGCATTGGAGAAGGAAATGGCCACCAACTCCAGTGTTCTTGCCTGGAGAATCCCAGGGACGGGGGAGCCTGGTGGGCTGCCATCTATGGGGTCGCACAGAGTCGGACACGACTGAAGCGACTTAGCAGCAGCAGCAGTCAGGCTTAGCTGGAGATTTGTTATTTGTAGGGAAAATTTAGATCTGCTTGATGCTAGATTTTGGAAGACTTTGGATGCTAGATTAAGGAGTTTAGGTTTTTGATTTGGAAACAATGTGAACCATTGAAAGTTTGGGGTAAAATAGAGAAACAATGTGATAGCTTAACTAGAGCATGGCAGTGGCAGTCAGAAGATACAGCTTCCAGGCTCTGGGTCTGCCACTTACTAGAGATCAGCCCTGGGATTTCTTTGGAAAGAATGATGCTAAAGCTGAAACTCCAATACTTTGGCCACCTCATGCGAACAGTTGACTCACTGGAAAAAACTCTGATGCTGGAAAGGATTGGGGGCAGGAGGAGAAGGGGACAACTGAGGATGAGATGGCTGGATGGCATCACGGACTCGATGGACATGAGTCTGAGTGAACTCCGAGAGATGGTGATGAACAGGGAGGCCTGGTGTGCTGCGATTCATGGGGTTGCGAAGAATCGGACACAACTGAGCAACTGAACTGAACTGAACTGAACTGGGCAAGTCATTGTTTTCCCTAAGCTTCATTTTTATGTAAGTTAGGCTAATAAACATAGAAAATAGCATCTAGAATTTCATGGGAATTGAATCATGTATGTAAAGTACTATGTTAAACATAAAGCATTATTTTAAAAAATAGGAAGTTATCCAAGGTTAACCATCCATAGCCATGCTTTGGAAGACAAATCTGGCAGTTATATATTTATATTTCAGGACAAAGAAAGGCAGTAATGATAATAGAAGAAGATTGTACTACAGTACATCTAATATGATTCTGTTTTTCTTTAAATATATATAATATTTTTACATTTATATGTACACAAAAAAAGTCTGCAAAGTTAAACACCAAAAGAAAGTTAACAGTGTTCATTTCCCAGAGATAGGTTATGGATAATTCTTGAATTTTTTTGCTCATCTGTATTTTCTAATTAACTTTTACAGTCAATATGTAATATTGTGTGATAAAGACAAAATGATTAGTTCAGTAAGTCCAGATGCAAATCTATCATCACCCTCTTTATGATTTTCTTACTTCCCTCTTGCTATGAGCATCATCCTCATTTTCTATAGCAATCGAAGTCTGCTCAAGAAAGAAACACCACACCAGTTATTTTAACAGAAAATTTAATGTAAAGTATTACTAACTCGTTGACAATTTGTTGACTGGATAACTGAAAGATGAAAAGAGAAATCAAGATATCATGGAGATGGCAACTGCAGGCAAGAGCTAATACCTAAAGGACTGAGGCAACAAGGAGAAATAGCTTGAATTATTAAAACTTAGAAGATTAGAGGGGAGCAGTTCTGATGCTGGGACCCAGACGTTTGAGGAGGCAGGGTGGGGGGCGGGGGGTGAGAAAGGTGGGAATCCACCAGCGGATGCAGATGTCTGTAGAAGGAGGCATGAGATAAAGTGGCATTCCAAGTGTTGGGAAAATGCCACACTTGAACCATCTGCTTCTAAAGGAGAAGGATCTACCTCCTCCAAGGTGAAAATTCCTTTTTGGAGAAAACCTTATGTAAAAAGCAAGCAAGCAGAAAGCAAACAGGGAGGAGCCAGTTGCTTTTTCCTTTCAGTTCTCTGGCGTCACTCTCTGGCACCCCCTATTGGCAGAGCTCAACATAGAGTCAGCTGGTAGAGCAGAAACGTGGATGATGGAGTCCCCGAAGGATAGGTTTAAAGTTGAGAGACAATAACTTAACAATGAGAACATTCCTCTGGTTCTTCTTGGAGCCAAAATTTTGGACTCTAGTCAACCAGTCGGTTATCCAGTCACCGCTTCAAAAAGTACTCATTGTCCACTGCAGTGTGCCATGTTTCACTAGGTGCTGAGAGTGTGTGGAAGAGTAAGTAGAGTCCCTGCCTTCAGGGAGCTCGTGGGACAGGAGGAGACATATAAAAAAGGAAAGTCTGTTATAATACATGGTGACGAGTGAGTCCATAAGGAAAAGGCTGAGCACATAGGAGGATATTATAACCCTGTTTGAGGCTTCCCTCGTGGCTCAGATGATAAAGAATCTGCCTGCGATGAAGGAAACCTGGGTTCAACCCCTGGATTGGGAAGACCCACTGGAGAAGGGAATGGCAGTCCATTTCAGTATACTTGCCTGGAGAATCCCTATGTGCAGAGAAGACTGGTGGGCTACAGTCCATCTGGTCTTAAAGAGTCGGACGTGATTGAGCAGCTGTCAGGGCAAAAAATGCATAACCCTATAAGAGAGAGAAGCAAAGGAAAGACTTACTGGACAAAATGGGGGTAGAGTTTTACTAGCTGATTTGGAGTTAGCCTATAGAAAGGAGGAGAAAAAATGAAGGAAAATGGACCCAAGGCATTGCAGAACAGGATTAACAGATATCCAAGCACGGAAGCATAAAATATCACGGAATACAAGGGAAACATGGGCACGGATTGGATGGTTTTTTAAGCACCGGGTTTTTTAAGCATTGGATCTTGACCAGAAAGTAAAATTGGAATAGAAATCTCAGAAGGTTAATCTGGAGTGATAAACACAGGCCAGTTCCTTGACAAATCACTGAAGAGTTTTAAATGCAATTAAGCTTTAAAATTTTTGGAAGGTATTTGAAGTCTTTTCCCCAGCACCAGAGCAGACACTCACTCAGGAAAGCGGGATGATTCAGACTTTCCAAAGCATTTTTAAAATCATCTGTGTTTCCACTTCCTCTACCAGGAGCCTAGTTCAAGATTCACATTTATTCTCATATAGACTGTTGAGATGACTTCATTGTGTGATGACATGCGGTCACTCCCTGTTCAATGCAGCCTTTACACAACTGCTGGATTTGTCTTACTCAGTATTGGCTATGGACATCATTTCTTCTTTTTAATTGAAGTCTAGTTGATTTACAGTGTTGTGTTAGTTTCTGGTGAACTAGAGTAAGTAGAGTCCCTGATTCAGTTTTAGAAGAACTTCCTGATGTTCAAGCTGGTTTTAGAAAAGGCAGAGGAACCAGAGGTCAAATTGCCAACATCCACTGGATCATGGAAAAAGGAAGAGAGTTCCAGAAAAACATCTATTTCTGCTTTATTGACTATGCCAAAGCCTTTGACTGTGGGGATCACAATAAACTGTGGAAAATTCTGAAAGAGATAGGAATACCAGGCCACTTAACCTGTCTCTTGAGAAGTCTGTATGCAGGCCAGGAAGCAACAATTAGAACTGGACAAGGAGCAACAAACTGGTTCCAAATAGGGAAAGGAGTTTGTCAAGGCTGTATATTGTCACCCTGCTTATTTAACTTTTATGCAGAGTACATCATGAGAAACGTTGGACTGGAAGAAATACAAGCTGGAATCAAGATTGCCGGGAGAAATATCAATAACCTCAGATATGCAGATGACACCATCCTTATGGCAGAAAGTGGAACTAAAAAGCCTCTTGATGAAAGTAAAAGAGGAGGAGAGTGAAAAAGTTGGGTTAAAGCTCAACATTCAGAAAACGAAGATCATGGCATCCAGTCCCATCACTCCATGGGAAATAGATGGAGAAACAGTGGAAACAGTGTCAGACTTTATTTTGGGGGGCTCCAAAATCACTGCAGATGGTGATTGCAGCCAAGAAATTAAAAGACGCTTACTCCTTATAAGAAAAGTTATGACCAACCTAGACAGCATATTCAAAAGCAGAGACATTACTTTGCCAACTAGGTGGGTCTAGTCAAGGCTATGGTTTTTCCTGTAGTCATGTATGAATGTGAGAGTTGGACTGTGAAGAAGGCTGAGCACAGAAGAACTAATGCTTTTAAACTGTGGTGATGGAGAAGACTCTTGAGAGTGCCTTGGACTGCAAGGAGATCCAACCAGTCCATTCTGAAGGAGATCAGCTCTGAGATTTCTTTGGAAGGACTGATGCTAAAGCTGAAACTCCAGTACTTTGGCCACCTCATGCGAAGAGTTGACTCACTGGAAAAGACTTTGATGCTGGGAGGGATTGGGGGCAGGAGGAGAAGGGATAACCGAGGATGAGATGGCTGGATGGCATCACGGACTCCATGAATGCTAGTCTGAGTGAACTTCAGGAGTTGGTAATGGACAGGGAGGCCTGGCATGCTGCAATTCATGGGGTTGCAAAGAGTCAGACACGACTGAGCGACTGAACTGAACTGAATGGAGCACATATATATGTATGTGCATATATATATTCTTTTCAGATTCTTTTCCATTATGGTTTATTACAAGGCATTGAATATAGTCCCTGTGCAATACAGTAGGACTTTGTTATTTATCTATTTATATATTGCAGTGTATATATTTTAATCCCAAATTCTTAATTTATCCCTCTCCCTCATCTCTCCCTCTTGGTAACCATAAGTTTGTTTTCTATATCTGTGAGTCTATTCCTGTTTATAAATAAGTTTATTTGTATCACATTTTAGTTTTCACATATGAGTGATATCACGCAATATTTGTCTTTGTCTAACTTGCTTCCCTTGGAAAAGACCCTGATGCTGAGAGGGATTGGAGGAAGGAGGAGAAGGGGATGACAGAAGATGAGATGGCTGGATGGCATCACTGACTCGATAGACATGAGTTTGAGTAAACTCCAGGAGTTGGTGATGAACAGGGAGGCCGGGCGTGCTGTGATTCATGGGGTCACAAAGAGTCAGACACAACTAAGCAACTGAACTGAACTGAACTTGCTTCCCTTAGTATGATAATCTCTAGGCCCTGTAACATAGAAGGCAGTGGCACCCCACTCCAGTACCCTTGCCTGGAAAATCCCATGGACGGAGGAGCCTGGTAGGCTGCAGTCCATGGGGTCGCTGAGAGTTGGACACGACTCAGTGACTTTACTTTCACTTTTCACTTTCATGCATTGGAGAAGGAAATGGCAACCCACTCCAGTGTTCTTGCCTGGAGAATCCCAGGGATGATGGTGCCTAGTGGGCTGCCATCTATGGGGTCGCACAGAGTTGGACACAACTGAAGCGACTTAGGAGCCGCAGGCCCTGTAAATGGCATTATTTCATCCTTTATTATGGCTGAGTAATATCCCATCGTATATATGTAACACATCTTCTTTATCCATTAATCTGTTGATGGACATTTAGGTTGCTTCCATGTCTTGACTATTGTAAACAGGACTGCAGTGAACACTGGAGTGCATGTATCTTTTCAAATTAGAGTTTTTGTCTTTTCCAGATCTGTACTCAGAGGATTGCAAGGATCATATGGTAATTCTAGTTTTAGTTTCTGAAGGAAACTCCATATTATTCTTCATAGTGGCTGCACCAATTTACCTTCCCACCAACAGTGTAGGAGGGTTCCCTTTTCTCTACACCCTCTTACGGCTTTGGACATCATTTCAATGATAACTTCCTTTGTGTTATGTATTATATTTGATCCAGTGATTTTCATGTGCATAATTAAATAAGAATTATTTAATTCTTAACAAAAATTCTAGACCATTATGCACTATAAGATTATTTACTCCAGTTTACAAAGTAAAATGAAAACTAGAGAATACAAGTGAGTTTGCCCAAGGTCATTTAATGGTGTGGCAAGGCAAGGCCTGCAACCCATCTCCTGTGACTACAGGTGTTTCTAGTTATTTATTTAAATTCAGAGTATTCTAATATTCTTCATGAGGTAAGGTTGGCAGTCTCATAATCTTAAATTGTTATGGGAAATGCATTAAATTATAGGATTTTATTTTAATTGCTTTTGAAGATAAGCACTAAGAACTACTGGCATTCCAAGAGGGTAGGGAGTTCTCTAAAAGGTTCTACTACATGTAGACAACATAAGTATGAATGCCCTTTAAAATATATAGTTCCCAGTTTAATAATTATTTTTGTTTTCTTCTTAAGTGTTAAGCAACATTAAATTAACTTGAATTAAAGAGGGAATTACTGAAGCATCTCCCACATGAGCTTAAGCAGAGCCAACCATTTGGCTCTTCAGAGAGAACTGGAAATGTGATTTGCCTGCACACAGGCTGTTCAGGAGGAAACACTTCCAGTTAAATGAGCAGTTGAAGCTTATATCTTAAATAAATTAGAAATAATTGTTGTCTATTCAGCATCTTCTATTCAGAGTTCATTCAACATAATCCTCCAGCAGGTAGACTGTCATTGCTCTTTCTGGTCATAGTGACTTATCAACTTGAGGATCATCATATTCTCAAAGCCAAAGATGTTAAATATCTTGCCTTTTCTTGAAAGATACTGTCATTTACTTTGTCATAATAACCCTTTACATTTTGATGGTTAATCTAATATCTGTCTCTTATACACATCTCCTATTTTTTTTAATACCACAGATGGAATGGTTCAGTTCAGTTCAGTCACTCTGTCATGTCCAACTCTTTGTGACCCCATGAATCGCAGCACGCCAGGCCTCCCTGTCCATCACCAACTCCCAGAGTTCACTCAGACTCACGTCCATTGAGTTGGTGATGCCATCCAGCCATCTCATCCTCTGTCATCCCCTTCTCCTCCTGCCCCCAATCCCTCCCAGCATCAGAGTCTTTTCCAATGAGTCAGCTCTTTGCATGGGTGGCCAAAGTGTTGGAGTTTCAGCCTCAGCATCAGTCCTTCCCATGGTTACCTCACTATAATATTATTTCTCATCAGAACTGAATATTTAACCAGGCTGCATCCTCCAACTATTTTGGTGGGTAAACTTGGGGCTAACATAATACTTTATCCTTACATAGTACAGATTTTTAAAATTTACACTTTCAGGCAATTTTTAAAAGAATATCCACAGTGGGAATTTGCTGTATGGCTCAGAAAACTCAAACAGGGGCTCTGTATCAACCTAGAGGGGTGGGATGGGAAGGGAGATGGGAGGGAGGTTCAGGAGGGAGGGGATATGTGTATATCTATGGCTGATTCATGTTGAGGTTTTACAGAAAACAACAAAACTCTGCAAAGCACTTATCCTTCAATTAAAAAAGTAAATTAAAAAAAAATCCATTGTGTGTGTGTGTTCTTTTTTAATTTTTTATGTTTTCTCCTACTTTTTTTTTCCTTTTTGTTTTGTTTTTTCTTTACTTTTTTAATAGAATGTCAGTTTTATGACAACTGTGGCTATACCTCATTGTAGGAATTCATGAGAAAATAATAGCAAATGAAGCAACTGACAAACAACTAATCTCAAAAATATACAAGCAACTTATGCAGCTCAATTCCAGAAAAATAACCCAATCAAAAAATGGGCCAAAGAACTAAATAGAGATTTCTCCAAAGAAGACTTACGGTTGGCTAACAAACACATGAAAAGATGCCCAACATCACTCATTATCAAAGAAATGCAAATCAAGACTACAATGAGGTACCATCTCACACCAGTCAGAATGGCTGCGATCCAAAAGTCTACAAGCAATAAATGCTGGAGAGGGTGTGGAGAAAAGGGAACCCTCTTACACTGTTGGTGGGAATGCAAACTAGTACAACCACTATGGAGAACAGTGTGAAGATTCCTTAAAAAACTGCAAATAGAACTGCCTTATGACCCAGCAACCCCACTACTGGGCATACACACCAAGGAAACCAGAATTGAAAGAGACACATGTACCCCAATGTTCATTGCAGCACTGTTTATAATAGCCAGGACATGGAAGCAACCTAGATGTCCATCAGCAGATGAATGGATCAGAAAGCTGTGGTGCATATACACAATGGAATATTACTCAGCCATTAAAAAGAATATATTTGAATCAGTTCTAATGAGGCAGATGAAACTGGAGCCGATTATACAGAGTAAGCTAGAAAGAAAAACACCAATACAGTATACTAACCCATATATACGGAATTTAGAAAGATGGTAATGATAACCCCATATATGAGACAGCAAAAGAGACACAGATGTATAGAATGGACTTTTGGACTCTGT
>SJYC01045014.1:0-14396 GCA_006408675.1 Madoqua kirkii | reverse complement strand
GCATATAAATGGAATTTAGAAAGATGGTAATGATAACCCGGTATATGAGACAGCAAAAGAGACACAGATGTATAGAATGGACTTTTGGACTCTGTGGGAGAGGGAGAGGGTGGGATGATTTGGGAGAATGGCATTGAAACATGTATACTATCATGTAAGAAACTAATCACCAGTCTGTGTTCGATACAGGATACAGGATGCTTGAGGCTGGTGCACTGGGAAGATCCAGAGAGATGATATGGGGTGGGCGGTGGGAGGGGGGCTCAGGATTGGGAACTCATGTACACTCGTGGTGGATTCATGTCAATGTATGGCAAAACCAATACAGTATTGTAAAGTAAAATAAAGTAAAAGTAAAAATTTAAAATAGAAAAAATATATGTATTAATTAAAGAGTGAAGGTTTAACTTTTTAATATTGTCAAAAATTGAATGTTTTCTTGAAATAGAATAAATAAGTCAAAAAAAAAGGAATTCATGAGAGTTTAACAAAAATTCATACAATTGTAGAAAGTTTGAAGCCAGACAAAACAGACCATTTTATTTTCCCATAGAAGTTCATGTGTTTGTCTACTGCATCATGTTCTCAGCAAACACCTTTTGAAAAACTTACTGAGAGATTTTGGCTGTGAGTCCTGTGGTCCTCATTAGAATGGATCCATCCCACTGCATACCTGGGACCTGGTATCAGCAGCAAGTACAAAGGCCGAACCCTGCACACCTATCCTGGGTGCAGAGTCTGGCAAGGAATAATGAGGTGGGTTGTTGAACCGTAATTGCAGGTCACTGGGATTATCTGTGAGTTCTCCACAGCCTCCAGCAGGTAGACTGTCATTGCTCTTTCTGGTCATAGTGACTTATCAACTTGAGGATCATCATATTCTCAAAGCCAAAGATGTTAAATATCTTGCCTTTTCTTGAAAGATACTGTCATTTACTTTGTCATAATAACCCTTTACATTTTGATGGTTAATCTAATATGGCAGTATGTGAACATGCCAGCGTCTGAAGAGTGAGTTAATTAAATACCCTTAACAGCCTGGAAAATACTGATTTATTCATCAGTCTCTTCTTAACTGGAGATGAAGCGAAACGAGGAAAGGGTCATCCCTTGGGTACAATTCTTCCCCAATCTAGAACACTTACCCCCATAGGAAAGAAGCGTTGATAAAGCTGAGGCAAAGATGCAGAAAAGCCATGGAATTATATGCCTTGGGCTGTTCATTCAAAAAACTATTTGGACTGGAAGTTTCGGGTTAGTAGATGCAAACTGTTATATATAGAATAGATAAACAAGGTCCTACTGCAAAACACAGAGAACTATATTCAGCATTCTCAAATATAACATAATGGAAATGAATATAAAAAAGAATGTTCTGAATCACTTTGCTGTATAGTAGAAATTAAGTCAGCTTTGTAAATTAACTATCATTTTTTAAAAAAGTTTTATTGGGCTTACTGGGTTCAAATGCTGGTAACACAGAAAGAGAACAACCACAATTCCTCAGAAACTTCCCATTCTGGGCAGATCTGCATCATGATTTTATACCCAGATTAGCAAGTATCTGTTCCAAATAAAATACCATATCACATATTTGGGGTCATTCTAACAACTGACAATTCCATTTCTCTTACTTAGACATTTAATGCTGTGTGTGTGTGTGTGTGTGTGTGTGTGTGTGTGTGTGTGTGTTAGTCACTCAGTCATGTTCAACTCTGCAACCCCTTGGACTGTAGCTCCCCAGGCTCCTCTGTCCATGGGATTCTCCAGGCAAGAATACTGGAGTGGATTACTATTGCCTTCTCCAATGCTCTATATATTGAGTACCAAAAGAGTTTGCATGGGCCTTAGGGGTTTTGGGGGGATCGAGTAGAGGGGAAGGTTGAAATATAATTGATTTAAAATATTGTGTTAGTTTCAGATGTACAACAAAGTGATAGTTACTTGTTTTTTTCTGTCTGATTTCATGGGCCTAGTTTTGACATCAGTAAAATCTAAAGATGGGACTAAATTCCTTTCTTAGATAGTTGAAAGAATTTGGGGGGCATACTCTGCTTTTTACTAGGCTTTGGAGGAGCCATCTGAAATAAATTTGACTTTTGCCCTTTAAAGAGTTCCAAAGCAAACTCCTATTACTAGACTTACCATGTTCATTTTGTTAACGGGACTGTTGAAGAATTGAGTTTGTAACAAATTCTTCTAAAAAGCAATTTCTTACTCTGTCCACAGACCTTCTTGAGTGTGCGGTGTCACTGACTCCTTCCTGGTTTCCTTTCAGACGTCTTACTGGCATTGAAGAGGAATCCCTTGTGTTTGTCTGGTCAGAAGGAGCACTTGAATTTATTGACGATGCAGACACTTTGAGGCCTTTCACACTCTATGAGTATCGGGTCAGAGCCTGTAACTCCAGGGGCTCTGTGGAAAGCCTGTGGTCGTCAGCACGGACTCTGGAAGCCCCACCTCAAGATTTTCCAGCACCTTGGGCTCAAGTCACTGGTGCCCATTCAGTTCTGCTGAACTGGACTGAGCCAGACTCTCCCAATGGCATCATCTTCCAGTATCGTGTGGTTTACCGACAGAAAACTGATGACCCGACCTTGAACTTCTCTGCTGTGCATGCTTTCACAGTGATGGTAAGAACTTTAGAAAAAAAAAAAAAAGAATTAACAGGTACTTAGATTTTTTAAATTAATTTTTATTGAGGTGTACCTGCTTTACAATGTTCTGTTATTAATAGTTTCTACTGTACAGCAAAGTGAATTAGCTATTGTTGTTGTTTGATTGCTAAATCATGTTCGACTCTTTGCAACCCCATGAATTATAGCTCACCAGGCTTCCCTGTCCTTCACTATCTCCCAGAGCTTTCTCAAACTTACTTCCATTGAGTTGGTGATGCTGTCTAACCATCTCATCCTCTGATGTCCCCTTCTCCTTTTGCCTTCAGTCTTTCCCAGCATCAGGGTCTTTGCCAATGAGTTGGCTCTTCACATCAGGTGGCCAAAATATTGGAGCATCAGCTTCAGCATCAGTCCTTTCAGTGAATATTCAGGGTTGATTTCCTTCGGGATTGGCTGTTTTGATCTCCTTGCTGTCCAAGGACTCTCAAGAGTCTTTTCCAGCACCACAATTCAAAAGTATCAATTCTTCAGTGCTCAGCCTTCTTTATGGTCCAACTAGACATATATATTGGATTTTCTTTCTCATTTAGGTCACCACAGAGCATGGAGTAGAGTTCCCTGTGTTATAAAGTAGGTTCTTGTTTGTTATCTATTTTTTTCCCTTTGGTTATCTATTTTATGCATAGCATCAATAGTGTATATATGACAATCCCAATCTCCCGATTCATCCTGTTACCCCTCCCTTCACCCTTCGTATCCATATGCTTGATCTCTATGTCTGTGTCTCAATATCTGCTTTGGAAATTAGATCACCTGTACTATTTTCCTGGATTCCACATCTTTGCATTAATATATGTTTTTCTCTGACTTCATTCTGTATGACAGTCTCCATGTCTATCCATGGCTGTATATTTAACCCAATTTTGTTCCTTTTTGTGGCTGAAATATTCCCTTGTGTATAAGAATAGGTACTTATATGGTTAATACGTTGACATTAATTTTCTTAGCTGGCTTATCATTTTTCTTTACTTGATGCTTAAATATATGGGAATTTTTAAGTGCAAAAGTTGCAAAGTAGTCATGGGGACAGGATACTGAACTTAGTATAGGAGATACTGGAGACCAGTGTTCAGATCATAGTTAATCTGTGTTACTGCCAAAAAATAACTGAATCTCTCTTTGCATGACTTTCAAACCCATTAAATAGAAGTATTAAATGTTTCCCTCTGCACCTCACAGGGATGACACTCAGATAAAATTAGACATGTCACATATGTAAATATGATATTATTGACTCTTTGAGGAAAAAGAAAATTTAATTTCTAGATATACCTATCTAGATATATAGATATAGTTATACATATACGTCACATGCACTATAACTTAATAGTAATTTTTCAGGGTTGGCCTCCTCTGGCCCATACCACCACTTAATTCAATTTACCTTCTATCTCCTGAGAGCTTTCTTTGTATCTGGCATAGCCTTATGTCTATAGGAGATACAAAAAACAGGATGGTCCTCTCTCAGGGAGCTTTCTCACTTGTAATATTGTAGAGATGATTGTTAAACAAGAAATGCTCTGGAAAGTTTGTAAATGTGATTCTATTTGTCTAAAAAGTTCTAGAATATTGTAAGTATAGAGAGGAGATATATTGGGACAAGGAACTTCTCTGCCCTTATCAATAAGGCTACCTGTAGGGAAAGGAGACAATTTTACATTTTTGCTTCATGTAATTCCCTATTTTTTATTTTTCCTAATGTCTATTTATTATTATTTTATTTAAAAAAATTTAATCTTAGTAAAGATCTGTAAAACCTCAAATTAATCAAATTATGTCTCTCAGATATTAGTTGGCAGCCCTGACTCTCCCACCATAAGCAGAATGATGGTCAGGTAGCAGATATTAACAAAATAGGAAAGACCGAAAGATATGCTCTGGGAGGTCAGCAGGAAACCCTAAGACTGAAGGGGTTTTATGGGAGAGATGAAACATTGTGGTCTTGGGAGTGAAATACACATGGTTTTCAAAATGTGCGATGACTGTCCTAAATATGAAAACCCCTCACAAGGAAGAAAAACTGGACAACATAAAGCATCATTTTCAAAGACTGGATCATTTTCTATGTTTGCAGTTTTGGAAGCCCAATTTACATGAAGGTTATCTTATAGAAGATACCCAAAATACCTAAATAAGGTGAGGCAAACATGTTTTAATGGAACTCCAGAAGAACTTCATAAATAAATAGAATGTGATGTTTTCTCACTATCCAATGTTCAAATTTCTCATATGACTAAGAAATAAGCAATGTATTAAAGAAATCTTCATTTTTAACTTAATTTTTGTTTTATATTGGAATATAGATAATTTACAGTATCATACTAGTTTCAGGTACACAGCAAAGTGATTCAGTCATGCATGTCATATATCCATTTTTTCCCATATAAGTAATTGCAGAATGTTGAGTAGAGTTCCTATGCTATACAGTAGGTCTTTGTTGACTATCAGCAAGGCTTTATATTTTATATATAGTTTGAATATGTTAATCCCAAGCTCCTAATTTACCCCTCCTCCCCTCCATTTCATCTTTGGTAACCATACATTTGTTCTCTGAGTCTGTGAGTCTGTTTCTGTTTTGCAAATAAGATCATTTGTATCAATTTTTTTATATTCCACATATAAGTGGAATATATTTCCACACATTTGTCTTTCTCTGACTTCACTTAGAAATTTGATCTCTAAGTCCATCTATGTTGTGGCAAATGTTATTCTTTCATTTTTCATGGCTGAGTAATAGTCCCTTGTATATATGTACCACATCTTCTATATCCTTTCCTCTGTCAAAGGACATTTAGGTAGCTTCTATGTCTTGGATATTGTAAATAGTACTGCAGTGGATATTGGGGTGCTTGTGTCTTTCCAAATTAGAAAACTCTAATGCCCAGGAATGGGATTGCTGGACCATATGGTAGTTTTATTTTTAGTTTTACAAGGTACCTCCATACTGTTCTCCATAGTGCCTGTACCAATTTATATACCCATGAGCAGTATAAAAAGGTTCCCTTTCTCCACATTCTCTCCAGCATATGTTGTTTATAGAATGTTTGATGATGGCCACTGATGTGAGGTGACACTAATTTTTTTTATTTGCATATCTCTAATAATTATCAGTGTTGAGCATCTTTTATATACCTCTTGGCCATCTGTATGTCTTCTTTGGAGAAATGTCTATTTAGATATTCTGCCCATTTTTTTGATTAGGTTTTATATATATATATATATATGTGAGCTGTTTCTAAATTTTGGAGTTTAATCCCTTGTCAGTCACTTCATTTGCAAATATTTTCCCCCATTCTGTGGGCTTGCTATTCATTTTGTTTAGGGTTTCCTTTCCTGTGCAAAAGCTTGTAAGTTGATTTGGTCCCATTTCTGTTCTTATTTTCATTACTCAAGGAGGTGGATCCAAAAAGATTTTGCTGAAATTTATATCAGAAAGAAATCTTCACTTATATTTAGAGTTAAGAATTTATTTTTTGACAATTTATATATCATAGTCTTTTATATTACATTTAACAGTGCCCTCATTATAAGATTAAAGGCAATGTTCTTAAGCATAGAAGTTCTTTTTTAGTTATGTGATCCATGGGGAAATCTATCTCCCACCACACCCTTGTCTTCATGGCCTCAACTTCCACCCTGAAAGAATACTGAAAAATCTTTGACAGGAGCTTTCTGAATGAGACATCTTAATTTAAATATGTTTTATTGACAGCATCAATATTGCAATTATTAAACTTCTAATCTTTTAAATATGGCTTTCATAGATATGAGCCTAAACATTTAATCTCTTAAAAAGTTCTACTGGAATTCCAACATGACTTAACCTCCTTCACGTGGTTGTTTATTTGCTCATCATGTCCAACTCTTTGCAACCCCATGGACTGCAGCCCGCCAATCTCCTTTGATCATGGGCTTTCCCAGGCAAGAATACTGGAGTGGGCTTCCATTCCCTTCTCCAGTGGATCTTCCCGACCCAGGGATTGAACCCACTTCTGCATTTCTTGCATTGGCAGGTGGATTCTTTACCACTGAGCTACCTGGGAAGCCCTCATCCCTTCATATCCAGTTTCATTTTACAGCACAATACTCAAAGTATTCAATGAACTATGTTCTTTATTTAATCTATTTGGTCCTATTTTTATCATGCTAAAAAGTTCCTTCAAAAGAGGAAGGTTTATAGCCTCAAGCTTTAAGTCTTACATGTCTCTTGGTATATGGGCCTTCCCCAACATTCATCTACCAGACCAATATTGCTTTATTCCTCCATTTTTCTAAAGATTAATCTTTGTGGTGGTAAAAAGAAGAGCCAGAATACTTGAGAAACAGTATTTCTGCATTCTGCTTTTGAGTGTATGTATGTGTTATGTGTTCAAAGTGTCCTCCAAAATCTGGATCTTTGTCCCTGAATATCCCAAGAGGAAATTTCATTAAGGTCATCAAGAAAAGTCCCATTTGAACTTTTTAGCAATCAAAGACATATTCCACAAAGCAATCAGGCTAGAGTTATGACATTCTGGTCACTAGACCAAGTTTCCATGACTCTTTATGGAATGAAATCTTTGAAAGAAGTAATCAGGAAAACAGACTTGTCTTTGAGTTTCATCCATTCCTACGTCCCCAAGAGAATGTGTTCAACCATTGTTTAACGATACCTAAAGAAGGAGATTCCAGAGGTTCTTCTTTCCAATTCCTCATTATCAGAGAATGTTCCTTTTAGCCTATCTGAATCCCTCCTCCTATATTTGAGGTTCATCTCTTCCTATCCAAAATAGTATTGCTTCTTCATATACTAGTATATTGGACCCTCAGGGTCAAGAACATGCTATTGACCATTCAATCCAACTTGGCAAATAGTCATTGAGTACTCTATTCAATTTTCCAATACTCTATACTACCTTCTACTGTATGAGAGAAGTCTGTCATGCAGCTGGGCTATTGGGCAGAGACTCTGAGGGAAGAGAGTAGTCAAGTCTGAGACACAGATTTTTTACTACTAGGCATTTCAGGCTTATAAGTTTCTTTGCTTCTCAGTTTCTGCTGCTCATGTGTTGATGTTGTTTTTCAATTCCTAAGTCATATCCAACTCTTTGAAACCCCATGGACTGTAGCATTCCAGGCTCCTCTGTCCTCCACAGTCTCCCCTGAGTTGGCCCAAATACATGTCCTTTGAGTCAGTGACGCTATCTAACCATCTCATACTGTGCCCCCTCCTTCTCCTTTTGCCTTCAACCTTTCCCAGAATCAGGGTCTTTCTCAACAAATCAGCTCTTCATATCAAGTAGCCAAAGTATTGGAGCTTCAGCTCAGCATAAGTCCTTCCAAAGAATATTCAGAGTTGATTTCTTTAGGATTGACTGGTTTCATCTCCTTGCAGTCCAAGGGACTCTTAAGAGTCTTCGCCAGCACCATAGTTCGAAAGCATCAAATCTTCAGTGCTTAGCCTTTTTTTATGATCCAGTTCTCCCATCCATACATGACTACTGGAAAAATCATAGCGTTGACTACTAGGACCTTTGTCATCAAAGTGATATCTCTGATTTTTAATATGTTATCTAGGTTTGTCATAGCTTTCCTTACAAGGAGCAAGTTTCTTTTAATTTCATAGCTGCAGTTACCATCCACAGTGATTTTGGAGCCCAGGAAAATAAAATCTTGCAATGCTTCCACATTTTCCTCCTCTATTTGCTGTGAAGTGATGGGGCTGGATGCCATGATCTTAGTTTTTTGAATGTTGAGTTTCAAGTCAGCTTTTTCACTCCCCTCTTTTACCTTCATTAAGAAGCTCTTTAGTTCCTCTTCACTTTCTGCTATTAAAGTGATATCATCTGCATATCTAAGGTTGTTAGTATTTCTTCCATCTATCTTGATTCCAGCTTCCAGCTTGAATCCATCCATCCTGCCCAGAATTTTGCATGATGTACTTTGCATATAAGTTAAATAAGCAGGGTGATAATATATAGCCTTTATGTACTCCTTTCCCAATTCTGAACTAGTCCATTGTTCCCTATTCAGTTCTAACTGGTGCTTTTTGACCTGCATACAAATTTCTCAGGTGACAGGTGAAAGAATTTTCCAAAGTTTGTTGTGATCCATACAGTCAATGTAGTCAATGAAACAGAAGTACATATTTTTTTCTGGAACTCCCTTGCTTTCTCCATGATCCAACAAATGTTGGCAATTTGATCTCTGGTTCCTCTGCCTTTTCTAAACCTAGGTTGTACATCTGGAAATTCTCAGTTCACAAACTGCTGAAACATAGCTGGAAGGATTTTGCACATAACCTTGCTAGCATATGAAATGAGTGTAACTGTGTGGCAATTCTTTGGCATTGCCTTTATTTGGAATTTGAATGAAAACTGGCCTTTTTCAGTCCAGTGGCCACTGCTGAGTTTTCCAGATTTGCAGATATATTGAATGCAACACTTTCATAGCATCACCTTTTATGATTTGAAATAGTTCAGCTAGAATTCCATCACTTCCACTAGCTTTGTTCATAGTAATGCTTCCTAAGGCCCACTTGACTTCACACTCTAGGATGTCTGGTTCTAGGTGAGTGACCACACCATCATGGTTATCTAGTTCATTAAGACTTTTCTTGTATAGTTCTTCTGTATGTTCTTGCCACTTCTTAATTTTCTGCTTCTGTTAGGTCCTTACCATTTCTGTGGTGATTTACTTTTAAATCTCTCTATAGCTTTCCTGACTCTACTCACTGTTTTTCCAACTCCTACATCAACTAAATGTCTTCACTGCCTCTTTCCATTTCTGTGCCTCTCCTAGGATATTTTCCAATTTTTTGTTTCATTGACAGCTGTGGCTGAAATACACCAGAGCAAAGGAACTACATTTTCCATTTGTGAGATACAAAATCCATCCCCACCATCCAGGATTGAAATCCAGTTCCCAGACTTGCAAAGGTTTCACTAATGCCCCTCATTTAGTCTCTTGTTTCTCTTGGGATCCCATCCCCCCACGAGAAGTCACCAATAAAATGTGTGTAGAGTCGTGCCATCACTAACTTGTCCCAGAGTCCCCCCAGAGCTGTTTATAGACAGGTGGACGTAGCTGGGAGAGCCTCATAAAACAGGTGCAATGAATGCATGAGTCCTCCTGATGGTGGCAGTGGATGGAGAACTGGCAGTGGGGGCCCTCCATGGGGGTGGAGAGCATATGTGTTGGCAGGAGCAGCAGCAGCAGCAGAGGCAGCAGGAGAGACAAATGGAAAGAGTATGGCTTTTAATGTATCACCGGCTTCTCTCCTAATCACATGAAAAGTTTCATCTCTGGACCTACAGAGATTCTTCTAAGGAGAAGAGAGAGATACCTAGTTCCTTAGGATCTCTTCAAACCAAGCCCCTCCTCTACTAAAAACCAGCTTTAGGTAGAAGTCCTTAAGCCCTGTCCCAATTAGCTCGGTGATGAATTGTGTGGTGTCAGGAGAGAAACTGCATGTAGCCTTGCTTGGCACAGGAGAGTTCCGTGGTGGTATTTACAGGGAACACTCCTGGCGAGGTTGGCGGTACTGTTGCCACCGTTCAGGTGTGTTTGCTTTTTCTCGCTGGCACCTGCCATCACACTGGCAAAAATAACTTGGGACAGAAAGGCAAAAGTGGTTTACCTGTTAGTCTGTGCTGTCACTATATCCTTGCTCACCCCACAGGGTTATAAAACATCAAGCCCAGATTACACATTTGCCCAGTCCCCTGAAAGATAGATGGTCCCTCGCTCTGTACATAGAATCAAGCATGCGGTGCTGAGGAGTAAGCAAATTATATGGGTCACTAAAAGTTGGCTTCTGATCTGGAAATAAAATCCAGTATTACAGACTCTAGTTTCTAAATTCTAATTGCCAAACTTCCTTGCCCAATGTCACAGAGGAAGTATTCAAAACATCCCCATGTCGTTGTCACAAATCTCTTTACCATTAAGTAGATATGAAGGGAGAAGAAATGAGACTCTTTATAATTGCCATATGATAGGGGGTTTGTGAATAAATCAATGATCTATTTTTAATCCCATTTTCATTTTGGCTTAGTCTAGTGTAAAATATTATTGCTCTTTACATATGATCTTGAATTAGTTGGCGCTCTTAAATTTGATTGTTCTTGGCAAAAGAAATGCTTTGGGAAAAACAGTTATCTAAAAAGACTGCTTTGGTTACTGTTGTTCCAAAATCAAGAAAAAATAGTGATAAAAACAATAGCCATACTTTCTGTGTCAGTTAGGACTTTCACATGATAGAATATGAGTAATAACATCATTCATTCTGATACAAAATATGGCAGAGTAGATGTCACACAAAACAACGTGTTGGTACAACCCATTTTTTTATTGTAAACAATTTTGTTTGCTCTCAACTGTTCATTTATTAGGCTCTGTTATCTTTCTGCTTTTTTCTAATACCCTACCCTACCCTACCCTGATACCTAACCAATCTACTTGCTCAGTATTATTGGGCATTAAAAAACATGTAAGTCTTGAACTTTGTGTAACTGGTTCCTTGGAAGGGCCTTACTAATCTCCAACCACTTTATTCCACAAGCTTTATCAGGACCTCCTTCCTTGCTCATGAGATGGCTAAAGCAAGTTCCTTGGTTTTCCAGTCACTTTCAGTGACAAGGACCACCCAGTTTTGGTAATCAAGACTCATTTGTATGCTAAAAAATCCAGTCTAAATCCAGTCTAAAGCCTGACTTGTGTTAAGGCATCAACAGTGGGGAATAGAGGGCTTGTCCATTTTTATTTCTTTTGTTCTTGTTGATTTCCCAAGGGTCATGGTAGAAAAGATAAAATTAAACTAAAAGAGGCAGAGCCTAATATTGTTCTGGTCCATCTACCATTGCCTTCGTATGTGTAAGTGTCTCATGGGATTTTTTTTTTATGGGTTACATAGAGGTCTCCCATTGGAAATTTCATGCTTCACAGTTCCTGATGCAGGCAACACATTCTTTGGCAAATTCTTGCACCCTGTCCATTACTGCCCCCAAAGATCCACCCACAGTCTTCTACTTGTAGGCTCCCCTCTCCCAAAATGTCAGCCAATATCAGGACCTAGCATGTTAGCAAAACTCACTCCTTTCTTGACATTCATAGGCTTATGGAAAAGTTGTTCTGTTTTAAAAGGAAAGTACAACTAGTCCAGCACTATCTTCTCTACTTGCTTTACCACTGGATGAGACCCAGCCAACTTCAGAACTTGAGAATTCACTGAATGAGAAGCAGGTATCAGCTTCTGTGTTAGGCCATGATCCCCAAATCCTGGGACCACGTAAGAATCTCAGAAGACACTTTTTCACCCTGGTGGCTGCATAAAAATTACCCTATAAGTCTCTTTACCTCCATAGCTGGCCTCTTGAAGAGACTGGAAGATCCATCTTGCCTTTTTTGCAGGCACCCTCAATTTCTTCCTGATGTTCTCCAGGGCAGTGGTACCTTTTTGACATCAGGTACTAGTTTTGTGAAAGACAGTCTTCCCACAGACTGGCATGGGGGGAATGGCTTCAGGATGATTCAAGCATGTTACATTTATTGTGCACTTTATTTCTGCTATTATTATATCAGCTCCACCTCAGATCATCAGGCATTAGGTCCTGGAGGCTGGGGACCCCTGATCTAGGATGTCCTTCATATGCCTGAGAGAGGAATGTGGAGCACTTCCCCTCCTCTCTCACCTGGAGAAACTGCCCTACAGAATTCCTCTCTGGAACTTGCTTTCATAAACCTGGATCTTCTCTTATATAAGTTGTCTTAAACAGATCTTCAGAGGGAAGATGAACTTGAAGATGTAAAGCTGATACTTTCTGTAAGTCATGCAGATGTTTGCCTAGCACTTCCCGTAGAGCTGCATCGTTATTCAGTCACTAAATCATGTCTAGCTCTTTGCAACCCCCTGGACTACAGCACACCAGGCTTCCCTGTCCTTCAGGAGCTTGCTCAAACTCATGTCCATTGAGTCAGTGATGCCACCCAACCATCTCATCCTCTGTCACCCCTTCTCCTCCTGCCTTCAACCCTTCCCAGCATCAGGGTCTTTTCCAGTGAGTCAGCTCTTCACATCAGGTGTCCAAAATATTGGAGTTTCATTTTCAGTATCACTCCTTCCAATGAATAATCAGGGTTGATTTCCTTTAGGATTGACTAATTTGATATCCTCACTGTCCAAGGGACTTTCAAGAGTCTTCTCCAGCACCACAATTCAAAAGCATCATTTCTTCGGCACTCAGCCTTCCTTATGATTCAACTCTGATGTCTGTACATGACTACTAGAAAAACCATACCTTTGACTATATGGACCTTTGTCAGCTAAATGATGTCTTTTCGTTTTAATGTTGTCTAGGTTTGTCATAGCTTTTCTTCCAAGGAGCAAGCATCTTTTAATTTCATGGTTGTGGTCACTGTCCACATTGATTTTGGAGCCCAAGAAAATAAAATCTGTCACTATTTTACCTTTTCCCCTTCTATTTGCCATGAAGTGATGGGACTGGACTGAACTGAACTGATGGGACTGGATGCCAAGATCTTAGTTTTCTGAATGCTGAGTTTTAAGCCAGCTTTTTCACTCTCCTCTTTCATTTTTATCAAGAGGCTCTTGAGTTCCTCTTCACCTTCTGCCATTAGAGTGGTGTCATCTGCCTGAGGTTATTGATATTTCTCCTGGCAATCTTGATTCCAGCTTGTGCTTCATCCAGCCAAGCATTTCACATGATGTACAAGAGAAGACTCTACACATGGACATCACCAGATGGTCAACACCGAAATCAGATTGATTATATTTTTTGCAGCCAAAGATGGAGAAGCTCTATACAGTCAACAAAAGCAAGACCAGGAGCTGACTGTGGCTCAGATCATGAACTCCTTATTACCAAATTCAGACTGAAATTGAAGAAAGCAGGGAAAACTGCTAGACCATTCAGGTATGACCTAAATCAAATCCCTTATGATTATACAGTGGAAGTGAGAAATAGATTTAACAGCATAGATCTGATAGATAGAGTGCCTGATGAACTATGGTATGAGGTTCATGACACTGTACAGGAGACAGGGATCAAGACCATCCCCATGGAAAAGAAATGCAAAAAAGCAAAATGGCTGTCTGGGGAAGCCTTACAAATAGCTATGAAAAGCAGAGAAGTGAAAAGCCAAGGAGAAAAGGAAAGATATAAGCATCTGAATGCAGAGTTCCAAAGAATAGCAAGAAGAGATAAGAAAGCCTTCTTTAGCGATCAATGCAAAGAAATAGAGGAAAAGAACAAATGGGAAAGTCTAGAGATCTCTTCAAGAAAATTAGAGATATCAAGGGAACATTTCATGCAAAGATGGACACAATGAGGGACATAAGTGGTATGGACCTAACAGAAGAAGAAGATATTAAGAAGAGGTGGCAAGAATACACAGAAGAACTGTACAAAAAAGATTTTCACGACCAAGATAATCATGATGATGTGATCAATCACCTAGAGCCAGACATCCTGGAATGTGAAGTCAAGTGAGCCTTAGAAAGCATCACTATGAACAAAGCTAGTGGAGGTGATGGAATTCCAGTTGAGCTATTTCAAATCTGAAAGATGATGCTGTAAAAGTGCTGCACTCAATATGCCAGCAAATTTGGAAAACTCAGCAGTGACCATAGGACTGGAAAAAGTCAGTTTTCATTCCAATTCCAAAGAAAGGCAATGCCAAAGAATGCTCAAACTACCTCACAATTGCACTCATCTCACA
>SJYC01045013.1:0-10055 GCA_006408675.1 Madoqua kirkii | reverse complement strand
TTTCCAATCCTGAAAGATGATGCTGTAAAATTGCTGCACTCAATATGCCAGCAAATTTGGAAAACTCAGCAGTGACCATAGGACTGGAAAAAGTCAGTTTTCATTCCAATTCCAAAGAAAGGCAATGCCAAAGAATGCTCAAACTACCTCACAATTGCACTCATCTCACATGCTAGTAAACTAATGCTCAAAATTCTGCAAGCCAGGCTCCAGCAATATGTGAACCGTGAACTTCCTGATGTTTAAGCTGGTTTTAGAAAAGGCAGAGGAACCAGAGATAAAATTGCCAGCATCTACTGGATCATGGAAAAAGGAAGAGACTTCCAGAAAAAACATCTATTTCTGCTTTATTGACTATGCCAAAGCCTTTGAATGTGTGGATCACAATAAACTGTGGAAAATTCGGAAAGAGATGGGAATACCAGACCACCTAACCTGCCTCTTGAGAAATCTGTGTGCAGGCCAGAAAGCAACAGTTAGAACTGGACATGTAACAATAGACTGGTTCCAAATAGGAAAAGGGGTACGTCAAGGCTGAATATTGTCACCCTGCTTATTTAACTTCTATACAGAGTACATCATGAGAAACGCTGGGCTGGAAGAAGCACAAGCTGGAATCAAGATTGCCGGGAGAAATATCAATAACCTCAGATATGCAAATGATACCACCCTTATGGCAGAAAGTGAAGAGGAACTAAAAAGCCTGTTGATGAAAGTGAAAGAGGAGAGTGAAAAAGTTGGTATAAAACTCAACATTCAGAAAACGAAGATCATGGCATCTGGTCCCATCATTTCATGGGAAATAGATGGGGAAACAGTGGAAACAGTGTCAGACTTTATTTTGGGGGGCTCCAAATCACTGCAGATGGTGACTGCAGCCATGAAATTAAAAGATCCTTACTCCTTGGAAGAAAAGTTATGACCAACCTAGATAGCATATTCAAAAGCAGAGACATTACTTTGCCAACTAGGCCTGTCTAGTCAAGGCTATGGTTTTTCCAGTAGTCATGTATGGATGTGAGAGTTGGACTGTGAAGAAGGCTGAGCACCGAAGAATTGATGCTTTTGAACTGTGGTGTTGGAGAAGACTCCTGAGAGTCCCTTGGACTGCAAGGAGATCCAACCAGTCCATTAGGAGATCAGCCCTGGGATTCCTCTGGAAGGAATGATGCTAAAGCTGAAGCTCCAGTACTTTGGCCACCTCATGCAAAGAGTTGACTCATTGGAAAAGACTTTGATGCTGGGAGGGATTTTGGAGGTGGGGGCAGGAGGAGAAGAGGACGACAGAGGATGAGATGGCTGGATGGCATCACGGACTCCATGGATGTGAGTCTGAGTGAACTCCGGGAGTTGGTGATAGACAGGGAGGCCTGGTGTGGTGCGATTCATGGGGGTCACAGAGAATCGGATACAACTGAGCAACTGAATTGAACTGAACTGACTCTACATATAAGTTAAATAAGCAGAGTGACAGTATACAGTCTTGACATATTCCTTTCCCAATTTTGAACTAGTTCATTTTTCTATGTCCAGTTCTAACTGTTGCTTCTTCACCTGCATAGAGGTTTCTCAGTAGGCAGGAGCTACGTACTGACCACATATTTTTCTAAACTCTAGTCATTATTCTGCAGCACTCCCTGTTACATAGCTAAATGGCTCCATCATCTTTCTAGTTGCTTAAGCCACACCGTAAGTTGTGTGGCTTGAGTCCTCTACTTTAACTTCCATATCCAATCTTTTACTAAGTTTTGTTGATTCTGCTTCTACAGTACATTGAGTCTTCTGCTTGAAAGTCCCACAATGTCCACTTCTCTCTTCAAGTGATCACACTGTTAAACTTCAAATGGATCCGGCATCCTATTTAATTGTCAAGTTTGACTATAGTATTACTTACCTCACAGGACTGTCTAAAAGCTAAATAAATTAATGCATATGCAAAATACTTTAAGACTGGAAATAGCAGTATAAATAGGCTATAAAACCTCAGATATCCTATTATTTTGAAATAACAGAGGCTTTAAAAAATGAGCAAATGTAGAAAATATTAGGTTTGGATAAAGCAACTACATGAATTTTGTCATGACTGGAAAAACTATATTCTGTGTTGTGTTCAGTCATGTCCAACTCTGTGATCCCATGGGTGACCCTTTGGACTCTAGCCTGTCAGACTCCTCTGTCCATGGAATTTTCTAGGCAAGAATATTGGAGTGTGTTGCCATTTCCTACTCCAGGGGATTTTCCAGACCCAGGAATCAAACCCAGGTCTCCTACATGTCCCGCACTGGCAGACAGATTCTGTATCTACTGAGCCACCTAAGAAGCCCCTTTGGGAAAGCTTAGGTTGTGTTTCTTTTAAGTAGTTCTTACCTTGCAACAAAATGCTGAGCTTGCAAGTTTAAACATTTCCTCTTACCTTACATGGGGTCGCAAAGAGTCAGACACGACTGAGCGACTGAACTGAACTTACATTTAATTTCCAGGTAATATCTCAGATATTGGGTTAGACTCTCCTTCCTAAGTTTCCCAGAGCAAGAATATGCTTTTCATCTCCCTGAGGTTTAGTCCTGGCCCGTCTCCCCTCAGGACCATCATCTCACACTCTCCTCCTCAGGCCATTTCCACTCTAGGTGCAGCTGTTTACCTGCCGTGACACTCACAGGACCCTGCCCATTCTCTTAGAGCTGAGATCCTATCAGCAAGACATATGGTCTTTTGGACACACACACACACACACACACACACACACACACTCTTCCCAAATCATACAGATGCTGCTAAGTTGCCAGCCACCCACTTCACTTTTGCCATTGGTATATGGGATGCTGGTGGGAAGACTGTTAGCCCTTTAACTCAGGTATGTTGTTTTTTCCTGCTCTTTAACTGAATTATAAGGAAGTTCATTGAGACACCAAGATTCTCTCAGAGCCTTGTTAACAAATACTGTTTGATTCCATGTATTATGATATGCTTAGGATACTCAAATTCATAGAGTCAGAAAGTACATTGGTAGATGCCTGGGAAGGGGGGAGGGGATGGGGCGTTAGAGTTGAATGGGGAAAGAGTTTCAGTTTAAGAAGGGAAAAATTCAGGAGTGGATGATGGGAGAACTTTCACAGTGTGGAAGTACCTAGTGCTGACCTGCGTAGTTCCAGATGGTCAAAATAGTATGCTTTATATTATGTGACTTTAAAAAAAAATTAAATGATATATGGATACATGGATATGCACACACATGTATATATATGAAAGTAGAAGGAACTAGCCCACACTCTAAACAGGCCCAGGTGTAAATTCAGAATATACACGATTTAGCAGAGACAGCAAGCTGTAAGTGGTGGTGAAGGGCAGAAGCTGATTGAACTCTGGGGCTCTTGTCGCCCATGGAAAGTCACCAGTACCTGAGACAAGATGGCTGCTTCCGAATCCCCCATTGTAGCCATGAGATCACATTCTGCGCTCTGCAAGGGCTTCTGGGTGAGGGGGAATCATACACAGATGACCAATTCTTTTATGGTTCACAGCCGATCAAAGTGAAATTCAGCAGCTGTTCAGGACAAGTGACCACTGTAACGGCTGTAATATAACCTACTAAATAGAGAGGGAATTGCATTAGAGCAAGAGGTTAGCCGTGATTATCGGCAGGTGAGTGCTTTATTGAAGTTGAAAGACCATTAACATTGATAGAGTAATTATTTCAACTTGAAAGTAATTACCTTGATGGGTGATAACTTCTCCAGTGTTCCCAGATTTGATTGGGCCAAACAATGGTGAGCTCCTGAAGCCTAGAAAAATATTACAACAATACCGTGATTTTAAATTACTGAAGCCACTGTTGGAATATTTTAATTATGCCGAACAGTGAAAAGATTTTGCCTTACACCAGCCAGTGACCTCTCATGTAGAGAGAGGCATTTGCTTTTTATCCAAATGCAATGACCCACACCCGCCACCTGTGAATACATATGTGATGGGTTTCCAAATGAATCTTTTTTATCTCGATATAATGTTTAAGGTGAAACATCTTGTTAATGCTGTAGCTGGATGTTACTAAGTTCCAATGGCTAGCCTTGGGGATCATAGCTGTGAAGTAGGAGGCCCCAAATAAATTTATATGTATTAAATATTTTGCTAATAAAATTCTCAAAATTGAAAATTATGAATACCATGTGTTGTGGATCCCAAATCTCAGATTTTGGTGTGTCCTGTAATCCATTTGTTGAAATAGCTCTCTTGCTTGATGTGATGCAACTCCACTAGAATCATACCATGATCAGGGTGTTTTCTGTTCATTCAGACTAAGCATCAGTAAACAAAGTAAAAGTTGAAAACTTGAGCTTGTCTGAAATCTAATGTACATGTGAAAACCGTGCATCATTTGCAATTGAGGACCAATACACACAAAATCTAAAGTGGTTGATCAAGACCAAGAAATATTATGGACTCCTCCATTCATCAGCTATTCACCTTAAGTTTCTTTTCAGATTCTGTCATACACAGAAGCTACGACAGATGCAAAGTCTCTCCTCTCTGGGGCCCATGGTGTTCTTAGAGCAAATAAGGGAAGGGATAAGTTACAAAATAATAAGCAATTATTTTTGGTTGTGAGTAGGCATTGACTGTACTTACAAACATTTAAAAGAACCTGGGGCTGTCCTAATTCCTTCCTCTGTTTCTAAAGCCAGCACTCACCCTCTGGAACCACAAAGCATTGACTGAACGAACACACACAGAATCATGAGTCTCAGTCCTGCTGTCAGAAAAGATGAATGTGGCATCACCCTCAAGTTCCTGGATGATTCCTTAGACCTTTCTATCATCTTGGCAGGATTTGATCAGATTATCAGCCAATGAAGGACTGTCTCTATGGCAGTACTTCCCAGGAGTTTTTTCCTAATGAAAATCTCAGACTCTCCTAAGGGCAAAACAGGTTTCCACCTGTTGTCGAGAGCCGCCAAGGACTGTTTCATCAAGCAAGCCGTAATTCAGGATGTATGCCATGTGTGTTTCCTACATCTCCCCTTCTCCGCTCTGAATTTTTCTCCATAGACAAAGATGCTGGGTCTCTCTTTTTGAGGGACTCAGAATGCAGAAATCCCTGCCTGCCAAGCTAAAAGAGACATGCTAGCTGAAAAGTACAGGGACTGGTTTGAATTTGGTCAAGGAGTAAGGGTTTGAGATGAAACCATTGGGAAAGGAACGAGTTGATGGTTTGTATTATAAATCTTGTGATTAAGGCAGCCAAAAAGGGAAGAATTCTGACCCAAGTGATGTCACATCAGAGTTCTCACCACAGTAGGCTCGCTATGCATCATATACAGTTAGGCTAAAGATTGTATGAAGGAGCCCCTCAGGTACTCTGAATTTAAAATAAGTGAAATAACTCATTTTTAAACATTTTCTATGATACTTAAATTATTAAATTAAATTCACATTACAAAATCAGAGAGTTTTAATCCATTTCAAAACGTGCATTGTCTACCTCTGAAAGATAATAGTCATGTCTAGATAGTAAAATTACAGTATTTTTTTAATGCATGTAAATGTTACTTTTTGACAAGACACAAGTAACGAATTTTCTCATATAAGTTCCTATTGGGTGATTATGATACAGAGTTTTATTTTTGCTCAAGCAATTACTTGTGTCATGGCTGGATACCTGTGCCCATTAGTGGCTGGTTCTGTGTTTTTTTAGGATGGTTATTGATCTCTTGCTGAGCTGAGATTCAGGTTTTATGCCAGATAGTTTGATTAATGGGTTGGTTTCTATAAGTGGACTGAATGGGGATAGAAAGCAGGGGCAGCTTGCTCTGCCAACCCCAAATCCGTCAAGACGCATAGCTCATTATGAAACAGTTATCAAGGATACATGAAAAATTAATTGGGCTCAGTTTGATTCTGAAAAGAATCGGCTTTCTACTTGGCGGGCCCCCCCACTCTTTCCAGATGTTGTGCACTGGCCCCTGGAAAACAGCAAAGGGAGATGTATTAATACATTGTATTGATTAGATCAAGACCCCTGACAGTTATTTGTAGAGATACCATCTGGCTGCTGTTCGAATTCCTTCACCAAAAACAGGACGTGACAAGTTATTAATCTCAACTCTCTAAGTATAGACAGTTGCCTTTTCTGCTAAACCGCATTTTACCATTCCGTAGGAGATGGAGGCAGACCTGAAGGGTGCAGAAATTAAGGTTATTACACAAATTGAGCCATATGGTCCAAATATTTCAGCAAGAAAATTGCCAGGCAATAAAAATTGCTCCTGCCTTCCTAATGGTGTAAATTACAGTTTAACCATGCCTCTGATGATGTCCTTCTGCCGCGCTTAACTACTGTTACATGAAGGACATTGTTTTAAAAATATAAAAAACAAGTAAATGCCAGCAGCGTGTTTTACAATCTGTTAGTGTGTCATTAAGAACACTGTCAGAATTACATAAACATAATGGCAGGCAACCCGCATACAAAAGAACTCGGACGGAAATAGAAAGAGTCTTGAAAACTCTTCTTTAGCTCTGTATTGTCAAGAACATGGTCCCCTCTGGAAATTTTCGAGAGAGAAAAGCCCTGTCTGGGGATTTACCCTGATTCTCTCCTGTGCCCTGACAGGAGTGATTTTCCAAACAAGACTCACGAGACCTCGTGGGCCTCAGTATATATCCTGCCTCAAGTGAGGGGAGAGCTAATGAATGCTAAATGCAGTGATGGAAGTTGACCTTTTTAAGTATTTCTCTTGGTGGGGAGAAACATCAAAACCCCATCCTCTTCCTAAATGGTGACAAGCAGCGTTGCAAGTACCAATTCTGCTCTGTTTCCAAAGAAACAGATCCTGTTCTTTGAGTCACAGAATTAAGAGGATGCTTAATCAAGATAATTGTACAGTAAACACCATCCATATTTGAGGAAGACTTGACCCTGTCAATTTTTTTTTCCATTTATACCAAAGTGCCTGGCCTACCTTGCTGTCATTTCACTCCCCTTCCTCCCCACACATACACTTTCTATCCCTCTTCCCTGCTTCATCTTTCTCTTTAATATTTAATATTATGTAGCAGTATATATTTTCACTCATATATCTCATTAACTGTCTGTCTCTCCACCCAGAATATAAGCTCCATGAGAGCAGGGATTTTTTTCATTTACTTATTTCCCTTATTCCCATAACCTACAACAATGTCACTTTTAGACATTTGTGTAATGAATAAATGGATTGATGAATTGATATACTCTGTAATAAGCATGAGGAAACTTGCGTTTTGTCTCTTTTCTATTCAGACTGTAATCGTATTCTAGAATTTTTTAAATTGCTTGGTAATGCTATGTGTTTAGCTTAAGAGGAAATTTATATGTTTACAGATAAATCCAGTTGAGGTAGAATCATTTAAATCCTTCCATTTTTAAATTTATTTATTTATGGCTGTGCTGGGTCTTCACCGCGGCATGCAGGCTTTCTCTAGTTGTGGCAGGCAGGGGCCACTCTTCACTGTGGTTGGCAGGCTTCTCATTGTGGTGGCTTCTCTTGTTGTAGAGATGGGCTCTAGGGCACATGGGCTCAGTAGTTGTGGCTCATGGGCTTAGTTGCCCGCAACATGTGGGATCTTCCCATACCCGGGGTAGAGCCCATGTCTTCTGCACTGACAGATGGATCCACTGCACCACCAGCGAAGTATAGTATCTTCCAGTTTTAATCAGTAAATAGTTATTGGCTGATAACTTTCTGCATGAAACATATTGTGAACACATTACATATGCTATCTCATTTCATCTTAATATCCACTTTGTGGAGTGAGCATTTTTATTTACAGTTTATTAGTGAAGAAACAGAAGCTCAAAGACATGGCCATGGTCACACATGGTTCAGTTTCAGGTCTCATTAATTCTGAAGTCTGTTCTTTCTACTAACAGTGCTGCCTCTTGAGTTATCAGCCTGTAGAAAATAAGATGTTATTTAGAAACAGCTAAATATTGGGTTGGCAAAAAGGGCTACTTGGGTTTTTCCGTAAGATGTACAGAAAATCTGAACAAACCTTTGGCCAAACCAATAAGTGAAAGCCACAAGCCATAGCTCCATACAAGTGAGAGATGCCACATAGCTTAATGATTGTCTAATAGAAATATAGAAAACCATTTATAATAGATTCAAAGAATTAAAGGATCACTTGGTCTGAAAAATTTGAAGAAGACTTTGGGGAGAGGTCTGTGCCTTAAACAATGAGTAAGATTCAGAGAGAGGAGAAAATGACATTTCCTAACTCAGGCAAAGAAACAGAAGTCTAATTTTTATAATAAGCATCTGAAGGCATATCTCTGGTTCAGGAGGCAGAGAGGGGGATATTTTTTTAATATCTACCCATTTATTGGGCTGATAGTAATCAGTTTTATTTAAAATATTCCCAACAGATGCCTAGCAAAGCTTTCAAGTGAGGTAGTCAATGACTTGGGTCCTGGGGGGCCAGGCAAGAATGAGCTACAGACCATCTCAGCATCTTCCTTGATGTGCCTTGAGGAAGTTAGTAGGAGCAGAGCCCCATAGAGTAGCCAAAACAGAGTAAATAACTCAGTGGATGTTAGTTATTATGATCCGAAATAGATTGACAGGAAAATCAGTATGTGACAGTGTCATTGTGCTTGTATATTATGAGGGTTCTTTCTGGAGAAGCTCATTCAGAACTTTCTAAAAGAAAACAGAAAGTTTTCTTTCTTTTTTCTTATTCCCCTTCCTTCCCTACCAACTCTTTCCCAGAAGCATGCGCCACTTAACAAGTCACATTAATAGAAGAATGGTCTTGTAGCAACTCTTGACCCAAGAGTTGAGGTGACAGTACTGAGAAAGGAAAGGGAAGGCTACTGAGTCTTCTTCTCCAGAGCTGACTTGATACATAAACTCATTTAAAATTTCACCTATGGGATGTCCCTGGTGGTGCAGTGTTAAGACTCTGCACCGCCAGTGAGTGGGGTACGGGTTCAGTCACTCGCCAGGGAAATAATAGCCCGCATGCTGCATGGCATGGCCAAAAGAAGACAAGGAAGAAAGAATATCCCAGAGAATCTGGGAATTCTAATTATAAAGTAAAAGGATACCCAGAGTTCACAGTGTTCAGGTGATGCCTCACTTAGCTGTGGGCAGTGCTCAGTCCACTCCAAACCTTATCAGGTAAGACTGTGAGGTCTTCGCTGGCCTTGGGGCAATGGCCTGGGGCTGCCGCACCAGCCTTCAAAACTGAAGCTTCGACCACAGCCAGCGGGGTGAGGACACAGCCCCAGGTCACAGAGCCACATACAGAAGGCGGGGAAAGGAATTGCCAGTCACTCTTCTGAGGTCATCTCGATTTTCTCTGTGCAGGACCTGTGTTGCCATCTTTTCTTATCTTACCCTGTGTCATTCCTGATTTACCAAAAACTTAATGTATTCCTAAAATTAGTTCCCTAAGTATTGCTGTGTACATTAAACTGTGACTAATGCTCTTCCTTTGTGACTGACCACGTTCTAGAAATACATGATAATGAGCAAATTTAGGTTAAGGATGGTAACAGCCTCAAGAGAGTGCACCAATGTGTCCTTTCTGCCCAGAAGTACCTGGTCATGATACCTCACACCTTGGCACCCTTTCCTTAACAGAGTGATAATTATTTACTAGTGGAATATATGCATATCACATCCAGAAATTAAAGTTGTGAGGGGCATTGTGCATCCAGGTCCCTGTGGCTGGACGGCCCCATCTGTTAGAGATAAATCACTTTTAAAAATTATATTAGCCTCACAGACGGTCAAGAAATGGAGCGGGGGAGGGGCGGCAAGGAGGCTTGGTTTTCAATCCTGTGAAATAGAGTGTGGTCAGTCCACTGTCCACACATTGCAGCCTTCAGACACCAACTCCACATTTCCACGCCCTGAACCCCAGGTGGCCAATTAACTGCATGTGCTATTTATTCATTACAAAATAGGCAGGAGAAATGGGATGGTTAGATTGACGATAAGAATTCTTAGCAAGGAGTAGATAAAAGATCATAAATGAAGAGACACTTCCCCCGCCCTTATACCCCCCCCCCCCCC
>SJYC01045012.1:0-19373 GCA_006408675.1 Madoqua kirkii | reverse complement strand
ATCTAAAAGAATCCTCTTAAGTGTATCGGAGTTTCAACTGGAAGCAAGGAATTTAAATGAAAAGATTCTCTTTGTAAATTTTCTTCTTACCTATGTATTACTCTTTAATTCTCTCATTTCCTTAGAATGTCTTTCCTTCCTAAGCAAAAAAAAAAAGAAAAAGGAACAGTCTTAAATTCTTCCCATCAGTTATCATTAGGATGTTTTTGTGCTTTTTTCTTTCTTTTTTTTTTTTTTACGATAAGCATTGCCATCCTGCAGCCTCTCTGTTCTTGAAGCTGCAAGTCTATAAATGAGGGGCCTGTGAGTTTACTTGCTATTGTGAATATTCATTTTTACTACAAATGTGAATTAACTTAAGCAGGGATTATAACACAATCTATCTATATAATTTAAATTCATTTAAATATAGGTATTAAACATATTAACGTATGCATTTTCATTGGGTGGCCAAATAGCATGTGGTTCTATAATAGCTGACATTTATTCCTATAAATGATGCTCTCTTTTTCATTGGAAGACATACATCAGAAGAATAAACTGGAAGAGAATCAAGGTTTGAGCATTTTCTTTTCACTGATGCAGTACTGATGCGCCATGCAGTGTTACTGGATTGCATGCTTTGGGAATGTGCAGAAGCTTATATAGGTTTCCAGAACAAGAAATCTTAACCTCACGTTCAAAGAACCGAGAAGATATTTTAATGCTCTTTGTTTATTAACTTTTGAATAACTTAGTAATTCTAGTTCAGAAAGATAAACGTTTCCACCTGACAAGAGTCTAAAAGAAACGATTCAGCTGGGTACACCTTCGAATGCCAAATATATCACTTTAAAAGTCAGTATTTGTTTCAGCAGTAACTGTTTCTGACTATGTTAGCATACTGAGTATTTGCAGGTTTGAGCCCTCCAGCTGAGCACTCCAGCGAAAATGGTCTGTCCCCTTTCTTTCCATGAGGAGGATGCCCTTTGCTGGATACGTGTGCATGCCATGTACCACTGTGCATCAAACGTATAAGCAGTTAACATGCACCTGAGCCTCTGAGGGAGGTTTTTGGAAAAGCCTTGCCTCCTCTTGTACCAGAACGACTGCAAGTGTGAAAGTGGCCGTCGTTCACTGTGGTTTTCTTTTTACTGCTGCATTATTGCACCCTGTTGGGGGATACATCTGAGCATTTCATGTGTCCTACTTTTAAAATGCCCAGATGGTGACTACGTGCTCTGGTTTGAATTGGGCAGGCCTCATCTTTCATGCTCCGTCGTCTGCCCGGTTATCAGAGAGACACGAAACAAGGAAAATTCTTCCATTTTTCAGCTCCTCTTCATCTGTTTCGAGTCACCCCCAGTGAATGATGTACTTGCACAATTGTTAAGATGACAGTCACCATGATAACTGAACATTGCTTCCCTGGGCTGGGTAGTGCCCTGTGTACCTGGAGCTCTCCGCTCCCCTCCCAGCATTTTGCAGTGTAACTGATTACTTGCCATCTTGTAAGTAACACGGCAGTGAGAGACAGTGTAAATATTTTATACCTTGCTGAAACCACTTATATTTGCATTGGTCTTCTTCACACTAGACTTTAAGCTTAACAGAGAATTTAAATCAAATCATTTAACCTAAGAAATAGTCAAAAGAACTAATGAAATAAATGTAACAGTGTAACTGGTTAAAATAGCCCAAGAGCATAATAGAGGTTTCAGATGATTCTGTGACATGCACCTTTTATAGGACTTTTGTCTCCGACTATATTCTTCAAAGTGCCATCAAGGCAATGACCGTCGGTATCGTTTTTATCAATAACAGTCAGCACTTCCCACTGGGAAATTAGTCAAGAGGATGAGATTTTTTTTTTACAAAATCATCTTTAAGCATTTATCTTCCAAAAGGTATTACAAAACTATCCATTATAAGGCAGGAGCTTAAGTGAGTTACTTGTTCTTTTAGAATTTTATTCATAATAAGCTAGTGATCTGATTTCATTTTATTTAAAGAAGAAAATGATTTTGTTTTGTTTCTTAGTAATGCTTTTCTAAAGACAGAATGTTAATATAGTCCAGTTGTTATCAAACTTATGAAAATGTACACTCCTATAAATAATAATTTCTAGAGTACACATCCCCATTACATGTATATTTATTTATTTATAAATTATAAAAATTTTGCATGCATGCATGCCTAGTTGCTTCAGTCATGTCTAACTTTTTGTGACCCTGTGGAATATACCATACCAGGCTTCTGGGTCCATGGGATTATCCAGGCTAGTGAACAAATATTATTTATACTGTTAAAGTAGTCATTTTAAAAGGAGTCCTTATTGTTGTTGTTTTGTTGATAAGTCATGTCCAACTTTTTGTGACTCCATGGACCGTATGTAACCTTCCAGGCTCCTCTGTTCATGCGATTTCCCAGGCAAGAATTATCCAGTGAGTTGCCATTTCCTTCTCCAGGGGATCTTCTCAGCCCAGGCATTGAAATTGCATCTCCTGCATTGCAGGGGAATTCTTTACCACTGAGCCAATAGGGAAGCCATTTAAAAGGACTTGAGCTCAGTTCAGTCACTTAATCATGTCCAACTCTGCAATCCCAAGGACCACAGCATGCCAGGTTTCCCTGACCTTCACCAGCTTCTGAAGTTTGCTCAAACTCATGTCCATTAACTCGCTGATGCCATCCAACCATCTCATCCTACGTGTCCCCTTCTCCTCCTACCTTCAGTCTTTCCCAGCATCAGGGTCTTTTCAAGTGAGTCATCTCTTCTCATCAGGTGACCAAAGTATTGAAGTTTTGCTTCAGCATCAGTCCTTCCAATGAATATTTATGACTGATTTCCTTTAGGATTGAATGGTTTGGTCTCCTTGCAGTCCAAGGGACTCTCAAGAGTCTTCTCAAACACCACAGTTCAAAAGCATCAATTCTTTGGCACTCAGCTTTCTTTATAGTCCAACTCTCACATCCATACATGACTACTGGAAAAACCATAGCTTTGGCTCAACAGACCTTTGTCGGCAAAGTAATGCCTCTGCTTTTTAATATGCTGTCTAGGTTGGTCATATCTTTTCTTCCAATATTCTTTTAACAATATTATGGATGCAGTCACCATCCGCAGTGATTTTGGAGCCCAAACAAATAGTCTGCCACTGTTTCCATTGTTTCCCCATCTATTTGCCGTGAAGTGATGGGACTGGATGTCATGACCTTCATTTTTTGACTGTTGAGTATTAAGCCAGCTTTTTAACTTTCCTCTTTCACTTTGGTTCTTCTTCACTTTGTGCCATAAGAGTGGTGTCATCTGTGCATCTGAGGTTATTGATATTTCTCTTGGCAATCTTGATTCCAGCTTGTGCTTCATCCAGCCCAGCATTTTGCATGATGTATTCTATATATAAGTTAAATAAGCGGGGTGACAATATACAGCCTTGACAATCCAGTCTGTTGTTCCATGTTCAGTTCTAGCTGTTGCTTCTTGACGTGCATACAGAGTTTTCACAGGGCAGGTAATGTGGTCTGGTCCATCTCTTGAAGAATTTTCCACAGTTTGTTGTGATCCACATACTCAAAGGCTTTGGCATAGTCAATAAAGCAATAGTAGATGTTTTTCTGGAAGTCTCTTGCTTTTTTGATGATTCAGCAGATGTAGGCAATTAGATTTCTGGTTACTTTGCCTTTTCTAAATCCATCTTGAACATCTGGAAGTTCATGGTTCACACTGAAGCCTGGCTTGGAGAATTTTGAGCGTTACTTTGCTAGCATGCATGTGAGATGAGGGCAGTTGTGTGCTAGTTTGAACATTCTTTGGCATTATCTTTCTTTGGGGTTGGAATGAAAACTGACATTTTCCAGTCCTGTGGCCACTGCTGAATTTTCCACATTTGCTGGCATACTGAGTAGACATAGACAAAATTATCAGTAGAATATTTTCTTAACCAAGAGCTAATACTATCATTAGTACATCAAGAAAACAATAGATTGGAAAAGTCAAGAAGCTTAGACATATCAAAGGAACTTTTCAAGAAAGTGTGAAAGTTGCTCAGTCAGGACCAACTGTTTGTGACCCCATGGACTATAATGTCCATGGAATTCTCCAAGCCAGAATACTGGAGTGGGTAGCCTTTCTGTTCTCCAGGGGATCATCTCAACCCAGGAATAGAACCCAGGTCTCCTTCATAGCAGGCAGATTCTTTACCAGTTGAGCCACAAGGGAAGACCAAGAATACAAGAGTAGGTAGCCTATCCCTTCTCCAGTGGATCTTCCTGACCCAGGAATCAAACTGGGGTCTCCTACCTTGCAGGTGGATTCTTTACCAACTGAGCTATCAGGGAAGCCCATTTCAAGGAAAGATAGCTACAATGAAGGACACAAACAGTTAGGTCCTAGCAGAAGCAGAAGAGATTAAGAAAGGTGGTCAGAATACACAGATGAACTGTATGAAAAAAGTCTTAATGACCTGGATAGCCACGGTGGTATGATCACTCACCTAGAGCCAGACATCCTGGACTGTGAAGTCAAGTGGGCCTTAGGAAGCATCACAATGAACAAAGCTAGTGGAGGTGATGGAATTCCAGTTGAACTATTTCAAATCCTAAAAGATGATGCTGTTTAAATGCTATACTTGATATGCAGCAAGTTTGGAAAACTCAGCAGTGGCCACAGGACTGGAAAAGGTAAATTTTCATTCCAATCCCAAAGAAAGGCAATGCCAAAGAATGTTCAAACTAGTGCACAGTTGCACTCATTTCACATGCTAGCAAGGTAATGCTCAAAATCCTTTGAGCTAGGCTTCAACAGTAAGTGAACCAAGAACTTCCAGATGTACAAGCTGGATTTAGAAAAGGCAGATGAACCAAAGATCAAATTGAAAACATCCTCTGGATCATAGGAAAAGCAAGAAGTTTCCAGAAAAAAACATCTACTTCTGCTTCATTGACTATGCTAAAGCCTTTGACTGTGTGGATCACAGCAAACTGGATAATTCTAAAGAGACTGGAATACCAGACCACCTTACCTGTCTCCTGAGAAACTTGTATGCAGGTCAAGAAGCAACAGTTAAAACTGGACATGAAGCAAGAGACTGGTTCAAATTTGGGAGAGGAGTATATCAGGCTGTATATTGTCAACCTGCTTATTTAACGTAAATGCAGAATACCTTGTGTGAAATGCTAGGCTGAATGATTCATAAGCTGGAATCAAGATTACTGGGAGAGGTATCAACAACTTCAGATATGCAGATAACACCCACACTAATGGCAGAAAGTAAAGAGGAACTGAAGAGCCACTTGATGAAGGTGAAGGAGGAGAGTGAAAGAACCTACTTAAACATAAATATTCAAAAAAGTAAAATCATGGCATATGGCCTCCTTCAGTTCAGTTCAGTTGCTCAATCATGTCTGACTCTTTGAGACCCCATGAATTGCAGCACGCCAGGCCTCCCTGTCCATCACCAACTCCCAGAGTTCACTCAGACTCACGTCTATCGAGTCTGTGATGCCATCCAGCCATCTCATCCTCTGTTATCCCCTTCTCCTCCTGCCCCTAATCCCTCCCAGCATCAGAGTCTTTTCCAATAAGTCAACTCTTTGCATGAGGTGGCCAAAGTGCTCGAGTTTCAGCTTTAGCATCATTCCCTCCAAAGAAATCCCAGGGCTGATTTCCTTCAGAATGAACTGGTTGGATCTCCTTGCAGTCCAAGGGACTCTCAAGAGACTTCTCCAACACCACAGTTCAAAAGCATCAATTCTTTGGCACTCAACCTTCTTCACAGTCCACATCCATACATGACCACAGGAAAAACCATAGCCTTGACTAGACAAACTTTAGTTGGCAAAGTAATGTCTCTGCTTTTGAATATGCTATCTAGGTTGGTCATAACTTTTCTTATAAGGAATAAGTGTCTTTTAATTTCATGGCAAATTGAAGGAGGAAAAATGGAAACAGGGACAGAATTTTATTTTCTTGGACTCCAAAATCAATGTGGATGGTGACTGCATCCATGAAATTAAAAGATGCTTGCTCCTTGGAAGAAAAGCTATGACAAACCTAGAAGCATATTAAAAAGCAGAGACATCACTTTGCCAACCAAGGTCCATATGGCTGTGGTTTTTCCAGTAGTCACATATAAATGTGAGAGTTGGACCGTAAAGAAAGCTGAGCATGGATGTATTGATACTTTTGAACTGTGGTGGTGGAAAAGACTCTTGAGAGTCCTTTGAACTCAAACCAGTCAATCCTAAAGGAAATCATCCCTGAATATTCACTGAAGGATTTGTGCTGAAGCTGAAGCTCCAAAACTTTGGCCAACTGATGTGAAGAGATGACTTCATTGGAAATAAACTGATGGGAAAGATTGAGGGCAGGGGATGACAAAGGATAAGACAGTTGAATGGCGTCATCAAGTTGATGGACTTGAATTTAAGCAAACTCCAGGAGATAGTGAAGGACAGGGAAGCCTGGTGTGTCACCATTCATGGGGTTGGAAAGAGTGAAACACAGCTGAGTGACTGAACAACATCAACAAGACAGAATTTTTAGGTGCAATTTTAGATACTGGATATCAAAGCATTTTCGATGTGGTCTCCTTGACAATATGGATTTTTTTTGTCAATTTCTGGTCAGAAATGCTTGAACTGTCAGTGTTTATATCTTATCCTATGGCTGGTGAAAAAGCTTGTCTCATAGTAAGAAATATCAAACTGGTCTCTTTTTTGTTCTTTATTTAGTTATGAATTTAGGTATTCTATCTGAACCATGGTTTTCCATTTTTCAGGAACCTTGAAAGTTACCCATGTAGTATAGTTAAAAGCAGATAGTATAATTTTTGAACCACTTAGCATGGAGTCATAAACCACATCATGATGTACTGAAAGCTAATAAATGAGGTAAATATTTCCAGCTCCTCCACACTGTAAAACTCTTATTCTTCCCTTTTCAGGGGCTAATTCAGGGCTTCATTCATTCATTCATTCACTTATCTAATTAGTATGCCACCAGGATATGCAGCAGTAAATACAACAAAAAGAATACAAAAATTATTTCTTTTTTAGGCTTTTGTTCTAGTGAGGAAAGATAGTAAACAGGATAAATAAGCAAGTTAAAATATATGTGTATATTAATATGTGTGTGAATATATGCGTATATATGAATGATAAGGGCAATGGAGAAAAATAGACCATAGATGAAGAATCAGTGACTCTGTGCTCACCATTCAGGAGAGTATAATGTTGGCCAAGCATGGGACTAGGGAGAGTATTGGCTTGGTGGAACAGGGAGGGTGAAACTTAATGTAAGGAGGCCAGGGAAAGCTTAAAAGACGGTGACACTGGAGCAAGGCTTTGAAGGTGAAAACCATACAGTTAACTGGGAGAAAAAAATTTGGTTCAGGAGGAGGGATATACAATCAGATTCTTGGCTTTAGGAGTCTGGGTTTGGCCCCTGCCTGTTCCTTTAATTCCCAAGACCCATTAGTATGTGCATTGACCTTCAGCCTAGGATTCTGAAAGGTCAGGTTCAACCACTGACATCCCTGTGATGCCCCTTTGACAGGTAAATGCTTCATAGCTTGGGGACTTAGCCACCAGATGAGTTGTGTAATGTAGACATTTTCCCAGTTTACAGATCTGCTCTTTGAGTCTGTAACATTCACATACTGGTAACGAAGCCTACCTTGAATGCCAGTCCATCATCCAGGTGTCTAACTTCCTTCATTTCTTCCCATATCATTTTCCAAAATATCCCCACATTCCAGCTAAACCAGAATAAAATGCATTCATTGCAAAATAAAAGTCTGTTATTACTATATCCAGCTTCAAGCCCAGGAACTCTTAATAATTTCCCAAATCTTTCTCCAGGTTTTTTTCCTAATCCCATTTTTATAATCTATAGCCCCAAAATGAAATATAAGTGTAACCACATGAAAACATCAGGTATACAATATTGGGTGAAAAGAAGAGAATGAATATTTATATACACAACACACAGTACAGTCTATAGACTTTATAATAGGTCATGAGACCAGTTGTATTTATGACTTCCCTTTCTTATCTCCCTAACAAATTAGGATTATTTGGCTGATGAGCACAACTAACCTCATTCCTGAAGAATCTGAGTTCTTGGTGATCTTGCCTCCATAAACTTGCAATGATCTTATATTAGCCTGGCAGAAGGTAATCCAAGTAACAGGCAACAATTTTCTACCTTTAATTCAATGAAACTGTTATAGAATCATTCTTCTTCTAAATTAGCAGATTCTAGAGTCTTAGTTATAGAAAATAAAGCTTTTACAAATTGATCTTTCATCTCATTATGTTTGCAAGGAAGCCTCTCCTTGTACCTTTCTACCCCCAGTCTTCTGGGATTTCTGCATCAGAAATGATGGTCAAATAGCCAACTGCAAATGCTCTTCTGACTCTTAAGATTCTAGAAATTTAAAATTTGTTTTAGTTTGCTGAAATCTTATATTGGATGATACAATGACTACTCTTCTATCACATATACCTAAACATTTTCTGTCTGTTGCTATTTAAAGCTCTTTCCTTGCTGTGGAGTTTTTTCTTACTGTTTAAGTGCATAATAACTTCTTTAGTGCTAGTTTCCATGTGTTTTTACAGTGCTTTCTTGAATGTGAGTTGCAGTACCTGAAATCTAAGATTTGAATACTTCCTATTGTTTTCCACTCCCCTTAGTGCTTAGCACCGTGTTAGAAAAAGTTGATGCTCAATCAGTATTTGACCATGAATTTGACTCTCAGGCCATAAACCTGTCACAGCATTTTTCTTTGGTGAGATCTCTAACAAAGCATAAAATCAAATTTATAAATAAATCAAGTGTACTTCAATTATAAAAAAAAAACAAACATGTGCCCTTTGAAATCAAATCATTTCCTTAGCTGCTTCTGATAGCAAGGATCTGAGCACTTTTACTGAACCCCATGAACAGTGTGAAAAGGCAGAAAGATATGACACTGAAAGTTGAGCCCCCCGGGTCAGTAGGTATCCAGTGCACTACTGGGGAAGAGTGGAGGAATAGCTGCAGAAAGAATGAAGAGCCTGAGCCAAAGTGGAAACAGCACCCAGTTGTGGTGGTTGAAAGTAAAGTGGTGTCCAGTGGTGAAAGGAAAGCCCGATGCTATAAAGAACAATATTAGAAACCTGGAGTGGTAGGTCCGTGAATCAAGGTACATTGGATGTGGTCAGACAGGAGATGGCAAGAGTGAACACTGATATTTTAGGAATCAGTGAGCTAAAATGGCCAGGAATGGGTGGATTTAACTCAGATGACCATTATATCTACTACTGTGGGTGAGATTCCCTTAGAAAAAATGGTGTAGCCCTCATAGTCAACAAAAGAGTTCTAAATGCAGTATTTGGATGCAGTCTCAAAAATGACAGAATGACCTCAGTTCGTTTCCAAGGCAAACCATTCAACATCACAGTAATCCAAGTCTATGACCCAACCACTAATGCCAAAGAAGATGAAGAACGATTCTCTGAAGACCTACAAGAACTCCTAGAACTAACACTAAATATGTGTGTGTGTGTGTGTGTGTATAGGTACACTTTTCTTCATAGAGGACTGGAATGCAAAACTAAGAAGTCAAGAGAAGGGCTGGCAAGAATGTAGAGCATTCAGACTTTCACATTGATTATAAGAGTGTTCATTGATACAGCCATTTTGGAAAACTCTGTGGCAGAATTTACCAAAAACTGAAGTTAAACATATGCCTACCTCATGAACTGGCAACTCTACTCCAAGGCATATGCCCAACAGATGTGAGACTTCTGGCCACCAAAAGAAACAGAGAAGAATGTTCAAAGTATTATCAGAACAGCCCTCAACTGGAAGCAACCCAGAGGTCCTTTGATTGTATCCAATAATTTGGGTAGAAAAACTGTGATATATTATCACAAAATGGAATACAATGCAGTAATAAAAACAACAAACTACTGATTAAAAAAAGAAGAAGAAATCAAGAGATACCTGCCATAAAGGCAAGTTTGGCCTTGGAGTAGAAAATGAAGCAGGGCAAAGCCTAACAGAATTTTGCCAAGAGAATGCAGTGGTCATACCAAACACCCTCTTCCAACAACACAAGAGAAGACTCTACACATGGACATCACCAGATGGTCAATACCAAAATCAGATTGATTATATTCTTTGTAGCTGAAGATGGAGAAGCTCTATACAGTCAGCAAAAACAAGACCTGAATAAGGCTATGGCTCAGATCTTTAGCTCGTTATTGCAAAATTCAGGCTCACTCAAATTGAAGAATGTAGAGAAAACCACTAGGCCATTCAGGTATGACTTAAATCAAATCCCTATGATTATAAAGTAGAGGTGATGAATAGATTCAATGATTAGATCTAGTATACAGAGTTCCTGAAGGACTATGGACAAAGGTTCCTAACATTATACAGGAGATGATGACAAAGGCTATCCTCAAGAAAAAAGAAAAAAGAAATGCAGCAAGGCAAAATGGTTGTCTGAGGAGGCCTTACAAATAGCTGTGAAAAGAACGGAAGTAAAAAGCAAAGGAGAAAAGGAAAGATTTGAATGGAGAGTTCCAAAGAATAGCAAGGAGAGATAAGAAAGCCTTCTTAAGTGAACAATGCAAGAAATAGAAGAAAACAATAGAAGGCAAAAGGCCAGAGTTCTCCTTAAGAAAGCTGGAGCTACCAAAGGAACATTTCATGCAAAGATGGGCACAAAAAGGGTCAGGAATGGGAAGGATCTAACAGAAGCAGAAGAGATTAAGTAGAAGTGGCAAGAATACACAGAAGAACTATACAGAAAAAGGTCTTAATGACCCAGGTTACCATGATGGTGTGATCACTCAACTAGAGGCAGACATCCTGGATTGTGAAGTCAAGTGGGCCTTAGGAAGAATCACTATGAACAAAGCTAGTGGAGGTGATAGAATTCCAGTTGAGCTATTTCAAATCCCAAAAGATGATGCTGTTAAAGTGCTACACTCAATATGCCAGCAAATTTGGAAAACAGCAGTGGCTACAAGACTGGAAATGGTCAGTTTTCATTCCATTCACTAAAGAAGGCAATGTTAAAAATGTTCAAATTACTGTATAATTACACTCATTTCACATGCTAGCAAGATTATGCTCAAAATCTTTCAAGCTAGGCTTCAGCAGTACATGAACCAAGAACTTCCAGATGTACCAGCTGGATTTAGAAAAGGCAGAGAAACCAGAGATCAAATTGCCAACACTGACTGGATCATAGAAAAAGCAAGGGAATTTTTTAAAAAATCTACTTCTGCTTCATTACACTAAAGCCTTTGTGTGGATCACAACAAACTTGAAAAACTCTTAAAGAGATGGGAATACCAGGTCACCTTACTGCCTCCTGAAAAACCTGTATGTAGGACAAGAAGCAACAGTTAGAACTGGACATGGAAAAACACACTGGTTCAAAATTGGGAAAAGAGTACAGAAAGGCTATATATTGTCACCCTGCTTATTTAACTTATATGCAGAGTACATCATGCGAAATGCTGGGCTGGATGACTCATAGACTGGAATCAAGACTATCAGGAGAAATAAATATAAACAACCTCACATATGCAGCTGATACCACTTTAATGTCAGAAAGTGAAGAGGAACTAAAGAACCTTTTGTTGGAGGTGAAAGAAGAGAGTGAAAAAGCTGACTTAAAACTCAGCATTCAAAAAATGAATATCATGGCAACTGGTCCCCTCACTTCATGGCGAATAAATGGGGAAAAACTGGAAACGGTCATATTTCATTTTGTTGAGCTCCCAAATCACTCTGAATGGTGACTGCAGTCACAAAATTAAAAGATTCTATCCCTTGGAAGAAAAGCTGTTACAAACCTAGGTAGTGTATTAAAAAGCAGAATCATCTTTTTGCTGAAAAAGGTCCATGTAGTCAAGGCTGTGATCTTTCCAGTAGTCATGTATGGATGTGTCACTGGACCATAAAGAAGGCTGAGAATCCAAAAAATTGATGTTTTTGAACTGTGGTGCTGGATAAGACACTTGAGAGTCCCTTAGACAGCAAGGAAGTCAAGCCAGTCAATCCTAAAGGAAATCAACTATCAAAACCTGAATATTCATTGGAAGGACTAATGCTAAAGCTGAAGCTCCAATACTTTGGCTACCTGATTTCAAAGAGACAACTCACTGGAAAAGACCCTGATGCTGGGAAAGTTGGAGAAGGTAATGGCACCCAACGCCGGTACTCTTGCCTGGAAAATCCCATGGACGGAAGAGCCTGGTAGGCTGTGGTCCATGGGGCTGCTAAGAGTCAGACACGACTGAGTGACTTCACTTTCACTTTTCACTTTCCTGCACTGGAGAAGGAAATGGCAACCCACTCCAGTGTTCTTGCCTGGAGAATCCCAGGGATGGGGGGCCTGGTGGGCTGCCATCTATGGGGTCACACAGAGCCAGACACGACTGAAGTGACCTAACAGCAGCAGCAGCAGCAGCAGCTGGGAACGCTTGATGGCAACAGGAAAAGGGAGTGACAGAGGATGAGATGGTTGGATGACATCACTGACTCAGTAGACACCAAAGATGTTCTGAGCAAGTGAAGGACAGGGAAGCCTGGTGCACTGCAGTTCATAGGGTCACGAAGAGTTGGACATGACTTGGTGACTGAACGACTATGTACCAGGCTCTTTCAGAAGGTCATCCAGTTTAATCCTTACCAAAGTCCATGAGAGATATATTAACTGTTAGAAACCAAAGCTCATAAAAAGTACGTAATTTGCCAAATGCCCCCTCTAGTATGAGTGACAGAGCTGTCTTCCAACAAAAGTTAACTGCTTTTGTTTTTAATAATGGACCTCGGCTCTCAGAGCTTACCTCATTCCCCAGACATTAGTCACCGGGCTTCTCAGAGAATTTCCTCTTGCATTAAAAAGATCATTTTTGATTTTTTTCTAAACAGGGCAAGCAAAATAATAGATTGCAGAATAATTCTAACAATGCATTTAAGATGCCAAACTCATACCACATCACCTATCCTCAGTGAGAAACTATTTTTTTTCTGTTTAGTCCAAAGGTCTAAAAACAAGCTTTGATTTGTCTCAGTGAAAATAAGAACCACAACTTCTAGCTCTCAGAACAAAATAAGTTGTTTTTATTTTTAAATAAGTATGCTTAGCTTGAGTACGTTTTCTCTTAAGGTGTAATGACTAAACTGTGATCATTTGTTTTTGTTTATTCATTTAAGGTGTAAATAAAAGCAAATGATCAATAGATCATAATCTAAAACTAGAGGATTTACAAGTTAATAAGCTTGAGTCAATAGATATTCCATAGTGAAGCCTTCAATGCTGAACCTGACATAATTTGCTTTGCACTAAGCTAGTTGACTTAATGCTTTAATTTAATGCCAATATTAACTGAAAAAATCCAAAGAAAAGGGGAAATTTTAAATCCCATTATACTAAAATGTTTTCAAAGCAACAACACAATCATGTCACAACTGTTTATGTATGCCACCAGCATCTGCCTAAACTGCCGGCATGCTGCGTGTGTGCTAAGTAGCTTTAGTCGTGTTTGAGTCTTTGCAGTCCTATGGACCGCAGCCTGCCAGACTCCTCTGTCCATGGAGTTCTTCAGGCAAGAGTATTGGAGTGGGTTGCCATGCCCTTCTCCAGGGGATCTTCCTGACTCTGGGATCAAACCCTCGTCTCTTATGTCTCCTGCATCAGCAGGCAGGCTCTTCACCACTAGTGCCACCTGGGAAGCCCAGATTGCCTGGGCTCTGGTCATTAATAACAGTTAACCCCTTGGGAGCCTGGCACATGTGAATTTTGGAAGATGACCTACCTTTGCAGTATCTTTTCTTAGCCTCAAGTGTTATCATTGTTCAGTCTTATAACATCTGCTTTTCCTGACTTGCACGCAGACCATTGGAGTTGTGTTTATTTTGAAAGCTGTGTTATTTTGAATCTTTCTATTCCCCTTGATTCCTCTTGAGATTCCTCTGATTCCTCTTAAAACAGAGCAGTAAACAGGTCAGAGAGCAGAGGAAGTCTTTCTGGGTCACTGGAAGGAAGAAGTGAGACCCTTCCTTTATAGAGAAGTAGTGTGGATTGCCTTCCACCTTCTGAAATCTGGTGGGACTAATGGGGGTATATTTAGGGTTATGAGCCTAGACTCTGTAGGAGTCCAGGAGTACAGGATGCCTCCCCTCAAATCCTGGTTCTGCCTCCTATATCAGTTTAGTTCAGTCGCTCAGTCATGTCCGACTCTTTGCAACCCCATGGACTGCAACACGCCAGGCTTCCCTGTCCATCACCAACTCCTGGAGCTTGCTTAAACTCATGTCCATTGAGTCGGTGATGCCATCCAACCATCTCATCCTCTAACATCCTCTTCTCCTCCCACCTTCAATCAGGGTCTTTTCAAATGAGTCGGTTCTTTCCATCAGGTGGCCAAAGTATTGAAACTTCAGCTTCAGCATCAGTCCTTCTAATGATATTCAGGACTGATTTCCTTTAGGATGGACTGGTTGGATCTCCTTGAAGTCCAAAGGACTCTCAAGAGTCTTCTCCAACACCACAGTTCAAAAGCATCAATTCTTCAGCACTCGGCTTTCTTTATCATCCAGGTCTCACATCCATACATGACTACTGGAAAAACTATAGCTTTGACAAGATGAACCTTTGTTGGCAAAGTAATGTCTCTGCTTTTTAATATACTGTCTATGTTGGTCATAACTTTTCTTCCAAGGAGTAAACATCTTTTAATTTCATGGCTACAGTCACCATCTGCAATGATTTTGGAGCACCCCCCCCAAAAAAAAGTCTGCCGCTGTTTCCCCATCTCTTTGCCATGAAGTGATAGGACTAGATGCCATGATCTTACTTCTCTGAATGTTGAGCTTTAAGACAACTTTTTCACTCTCCTCTTACTTTCATCAAGAGGCTCTTTAGTTCTTCTTCACTTTCTGCCATAGACAACCATAATTATATGACCATGAACTATTTGCTTCAACTTTACATCCCTTTCCTTATCTGAAAATGAGGTAATAGCAGTGCTATCTCATGATATTGCTTTAAGGATTAATATACATAAAGTACTTAAAAAGTGCCTACCCTATAGCATGCACTCACTGTCTTAACCCTTTGAGAAACTATTTATGAAAAGGATGAAAAGTACATAGAATATATGCTACAAATAACTTTGAAAGCAGCAGCAGCAGCAGTGAATGTAGTAGTCAGATATGTCTTTCTGCACTGCTTTGTATGCACAACAAAAGTCCTAATGTATTCCTCTTGTTACCACCCTCACAACCTCATTTGTGAGTTCCCAGTCTGGTTTTCATTTCGTGCCATTGCTGGTTGCACTATAGCCAAAGTGGCACTGTGTTTGGATTGCCCTTTAGGTAGGCCAGCTTTAGCTTTCTGGTCCCATCGTTGTCACCAAAAACAAATCAGTTTGCTTTTCTAAAATAAATGGACTCTTAAGTTATGCACTGGTTTTTACCATAAGGTGAAAGTGAAAATCACTCAGTCATGTCTTGACTCTTTGCAACCCCATGGACTGTACAGTCCATGGAATTCTCCAGGCAAGAATACTGGAGTGGGTGGCCTTTCCCTTCTCCAGGGGATCTTCCCAACCCAGGGATCGAACCCAGGTCTCCCTTATTGCAGGCAGCACTCTTCTATTCAAGAAGGATACTCAGAAAACAGAGAACAGAACCATTGATTTTTATGATGAACATTTTTCCACATTTTACCATCTCTCTTTGAAACCACATGCATCTAAGTCTTACCATCAATGTAAGTGGCAGTTATTACCTACTTGTCATTTCAGGGGTCTGGATGAACTTGATCAATGCCATTCACACTCCTGTCACTTCAGTTGAGTTACCTATACTGCCAGTACTACACACATAGAGTTTAACTGCCACTTAAAATGTCTTCAAAAACATTATACTATGGGCCCTCCACTGGCCAGCTGGTGTGACCATGAAGGTCTACATCCCATCCTTTTGCTACGAGGAGCGTGACCTGGAGTGGGGATACACATTGTTTAAGATAGAAGTGGTAATGAAAGGGAAAAAAAACATTTTGTTGAAAAAGGGTACAGCAGATTTCATGCCCTGCACAAAAAGCTTCAATTCAATTCAGTTGCTCAGTCATGTCCGAATCTTTGTGACCCTGTGAATCTCAGCACGCCAGGCCTCCCTGTCCATCACCAACTCCTGGAGTTCACTCAGACTCACGTCCATCGAGTCAGTGATTCCATCCAGCCATCTCATCCTCTGTTGTCCCCTTCTTCTCCTGCCCCCAATCCCTCCCAGCATCAGAGTCTTTTCCAATGAGTCAGCTGTTCGCATGAGTTGGCCAAAGTACTGGAGTTTCAGCTTTAGCATCATTCCTTCCAAAGGAATCCCAGGGCTGATCTCCTTCAGAATGGACTGGTTGGATCTCCTTGCAGTCCATGGGACTCTCAAGAGCCTTCTCCAACATCACAAGAAATGTATTAAAACCCTAGGAATTCCTTCTAAACATGTTTGGAACTGGGTCCCAAATGTGGGAACAGTGATGACAAGGTTTGAAACCTATTTACAGGCTGTCATTCTAGAAAATGAAGAACTTCCCAAACTATTTCTTGATTTCCTAAATGTTCAACATTTTCCCTCTCTACCAAAGACAAAGAGTTGTGGATCTTTTGATGAGACAGAGTCTGAAGAGTAAAGCAAACTCTCCCACCAGCCAGTGCTCCTGTTCTCAGGGATCCATACGTCTTGCTTGTAGCCAGCGATTTTCCAAATGTGGTTACTGAAGGATTTCTCCATAGGATATTTTACTGTCATCTACAACCCAGGTAGAAATCCTCCATGGCTAGAAGAAGCTGAAGCAGGTTTTGAAATCATAGTCAAGGAAATTGATACCTACCAAATTAACCTAAGTGAAGTGAGTGAAGTCGCTCAGTCATGTCCGACTCTTTGTGACCCCCTGGACTGTAGCCTACCAGGCTTCTCCATGGGATTCTCCAGGCAAGAATACTGCAGTGGGTTACCATTTCCTTCTCCAGGGATCTTCCTGACCCAGGGATCGAACCCGAGTCTCCCTCATTGTAGGCAGACACTTTATCTTCACAGCTGGCTTTCTCTTGCTAGTGGTAAAATTCATAGTATCAGCTTAATTCAGAGCAGGGACATTTCCATTGGAATGGTTCTTTTAAAATAGAAACCAAATTGGGTTGATGCTGAGGTTAAGGCCAAATGTTTAAGAAGTAGAATGTAGCTGCCAATTTAGAAATCCCAGAAAAGAAGACTAAAGAAAATCTTTGGGACCTCCAAGTGTAGCAGAACAGTTACTCTCCACTTCAGTCACACCATTTGCTAATTGAAAATCTTACCCTGAATCGTTGTGAGACTGATCAGCATTGGTAGATTTTTTTTGTTCAGATTCTATGACACACTAATTTTTTATCATGAGATTTTTCTCAGCCAGTGAGAGATAACATTCTGAAATGCTGGCACCAGGAGAGCATTACAGAAACACACTGCTAAATGTGAGGAAGGAACTAAACTGGAAATGAAGTTATACTGACCATACTAGGGCATTTTAAAAATCTCAGCATTTTAATTTGCATAACAGTGGAGTTGCATCATAGGCAGGGGTTCACTTCTAATGTCAGCACATAAGGTAGACTGGGGTATCAAGATTGACCTTGAAAGCCCTTAAGAATGGTGCCATATCAGAAATCTCCATCCACGACAGCAAGTTTTTCCTCCAGTGTTGGAAGAGATAACTGTATCTTCAGTTGAAGACCAATTAAAGTTGTTGGTGTTTGTTTAGGGACTATTTTATAGAAGAAATACGTACCTTTAAATGCTAGAATTATACTTAACCTTGCAAGATACTTGCCCTATAAAAGGTAAATGTTAACTGACAGTAGCTGAGGGGACACCAGATTGACAACACTCATCTCGATCTACTCAAGGGCATCCATTCATTGAATAGGTGGTATAATTGCCAGATTGATTGTTATTTTCCTTTTTGCTTATCATTTCCTTTTCACTGACCTCATATATTGAATAATATACATTAAATGAGTTTATGATGCACCTCCACTGTACATCTTACAGACGTTCAGATTTTGACTAATAAAGAATAAAAGCATATATGCAGCCTGTATATATGTGCTGTATTTGGGCATTTCCTTGAAAACTAATTAATAGCTAGCTTATTTATGATTATTAGATTAATAAGCTTCTGTGTGGGAGAAGAGTATTTAAATTCAAAACTAATAAGTGAATCATGGTTTTCGACTAGGCTCTAAACATGCAGATTTAAAGCTTGCGGCAAACTCTCGGTGATGTATTTATGCTAGATGTGTTACTACATATGGAAGCAAGTAAGAACTGAATAATCAAGTGTCATCAACCAAAAATGACTGAATAGTCAAGTGTTGGAGATATTTTTAAGTGTTTTTGTCATTAGCTATTTTGGGTTAAATAAAAATGAAGAACCAAAAATTATACTATAATTTGGCATTAAAATGAGAAGTTATTTATTGTATACACAGAAAGACATAAGAGCATCAGTTCAGTTCAGTTACTAAGTCATGTCCAACTCTTTGTGACGCCATGAATTGCAGCACTCCAGGCCTCCCTATCCATCACCAACTCCCAGAGTTCACTCAAACTCATGTCCATTGAGTCGGTGATGCCATCCAGCCATCTCATCCTCTGTCATCCCCTTCTCCTCCTGCCCCCAATCCCTCCCAGCATCAGAGTCTTTTCCAATGAGTCAACTCTTTGCATGAGGTGGCTAAAGTATTGGAGTTTCAGCTTTAGCATCAGTCCTTCCAAAGAACACCCAGGACTGATCTCCTTTAGAATGGACTGGTTGGATCTCCTTGCAGTCCAAGGGAGAGTCTTCTGCAACACCACAGTTCAAAAGCATCAATTCTTCGTCACTCAGCTTTCTTTATAGTTCAACTCTTATATCCCTACATGACCACTGGAAAAACCATAGCCTTAACTAGATGGACCTTTGTTGGCAAAGTAATATCTCTGCTTTTCAATATGCTATCTAGGTTGGTCATAACTTTCCTTCCGAGGAGTAAGTGTCTTTTAATTTCATGGCTGCAATCACAATCTGCAGTGATTTTGGAACTGAAAAAAATAAAGTCTGACACTGTTTCAACTGTTTCTCCATCTATTTGCCATGAAGTGATGGGACCAGATGCCATGATCTTCGTTTTCTGACTGTTGAGCTTTAAGCCAACTTTTTCACTCTCCTCTTTCAACTAAAAAAAAAAGAAAAAAAAAGGCAAGTCTCAAGGTATCTTTCCACATATATAAGACAAAAATTCTAAGTGATAAAAGAGCATTGTATCTTCATTCAATTGGAAGCATTTTTTTTCTTTCT
>SJYC01045011.1:0-15625 GCA_006408675.1 Madoqua kirkii | reverse complement strand
CTCTCCTCTTTCAACTAAAAAAAAAAGAAAAAAAAAGGCAAGTCTCAAGGTATCTTTCCACATATATAAGACAAAAATTCTAAGTGATAAAAGAGCATTGTATCTTCATTCAATTGGAAGCATTTTTTTTCTTTCTTAGGGATACATAAATAATAGTGTGTCTTGGACTCCTTTGAATCCAAGGATTCAAAGATAGGAGGTATATTCCATGATGAATATTTTAAAAATGTACTGAAGTATTCTTGATTCATGATGTTGTGTTCATTCCTGTTGTATAGCAGTGATTCAGTTATATATATATATGTATATATATATATGTATATATATATATGTATATATATATGTATATATATATGCATTATATTTCATATTCTTTTCCATTATGGTTTATCACAGGATATTGAATATAGTTTCTGTACTATACAGTAGGACGTTTCTTGTTTATCCATTCTAAATTTAATAGTTTGCATCTGCTAATCCAAATCCATCTTTATCCTATTCCCTTCACCCTCAGCAACCATAGGTCTGTTCTCTGTGTTTGTGAAGCTGTTTCTCTTTTGTAGATAAGTTCATTTGTGTTTCATTTTAGATTCCATATATCAGTGGTATTATATGGTATTTTTTTTCTTTTTCTTAGTACACAAATCTCTAGGTCCATCCATGTTGCTGCAAGTGGCATTATTTCATTCGTTTTATGGTTGAGTACTATTTCACTGTCTATATATACCACATCTTTGTCTTCATCTGTCAGTTTATACTTAGGTTGCTTCTGTGTCTTGGCTACTATAAGCAGTGCTGTTATAATCATAGAGATGCAAGTAGTTTTTGTGTTTTGGTTTTGCCTGGATATATGCCTAAGAATGGAATTGCTGGATCATATGGTAGCTTTCAGAGAAGGCAATGGCACCCCACTCCAGTACTCTTACCTGGAGAATCCCATGGATGGGAGAGCCTGCTAGGCTGCAGTCCATGAGGCTGCTAAGAGTCGGGCACAACTGAGCGACTTTCCCTTTTCACTTTCATGCACTGGAGATGGAAATGGCAACTCACTCCAGCATTCTTGCGTGGAGAATCCCAGGGACAGAGGGGCCTGGTGGGCTGCCGTCTGTGGATTTGTGTTTTGGTTTTGCCTGGATATATGCCTAAGAATGGAATTGCTGGATCATATGGTAGCTTTCAGAGAAGGCAATGGCACCCCACTCCAGTACTCTTACCTGGAGAATCCCATGGATGGGAGAGCCTGCTAGGCTGCAGTCCATGAGGCTGCTAAGAGTCGGGCACAACTGAGCGACTTTCCCTTTTCACTTTCATGCACTGGAGATGGAAATGGCAACTCACTCCAGCATTCTTGCGTGGAGAATCCCAGGGACAGAGGGGCCTGGTGGGCTGCCGTCTGTGGAGTCGCACAGAGTCGGACACGACTGAAGCAAATTAGCAGCAGCAGCAGCAGCAGCAGCAGCAGCATCATAGCTTTATTTTTAGTTTTTTAAGGAACCTCCATACTTGTCTCCATAATGGCTGTACCAATTTACATTCCCAGCAACAGTGTAGGAGGGTTCCATTTTCTCCAAACCCTGTCCAGCATTTTGTTATTTGTAGATTTTTAATGATACTGTCCTGACCACTGTGAGGTGGTGCCTCATTGTAGTTTTACTTGCATTTCTCTAATAATTTGCAATGATGAGCATCTCTTCGTGTGCCCGTTGGCCACCTGCATGTCTTCTTTGGAGAAATGTCTGTTTCAGTCGTCTGCCCATTTTTCGATTAGGTTGCTTGATTTTTGTTACTTAATTGTGTGAACTATTTGTATCTTTTTGAAAGTAGGCCTTTATCAGTGCTTAATTTGCAAATATTTTCTCACAGTCCGTAGGTTGTCTTCATTTTATTTGTAGTTTTCTTTACTGTGCAAAATATTATAAGTTTGGTTAAGTCTCATTTGTTTATTTTTGCTTATATTTCTATTGCCTTGAGAAACTGACCTAAGGTAACACTGATATGATTTATGTCAGAGAAATTTTTTTTTTTTTGGTGTAGGATTGCCTAGAATTATCAGTGCAATAATGAATGGAAGGTATCCTGTCTTACCTGATTGTTATATTGATCATAAGACTTCTAGGACTTTGAATATAACTTACTGTATGATTTTAGTAAATTTTTATTAGATTAAGGATAATTTCTTGCATTTTTACCTGGCTAAGAGGTTTTATCATGAATGGGTGATGGATTTTATTAACTCTATTAAAATGATCATATGTAAATCAACTTTTCTAAGGGCTAAATCCTACACAGTCTTAATATGTCTTTTAAATGTGATGTTGGATACTACTGATTAATATTGTGACTTCATCTCAAGTGATTTTGATCTATGAAAACACATTTTTCTTATTATGTTCTTGTTCAATTTTGATATTTTCTTAAGACATGTAGAAAGTTTGGTATGTGGACAGTTTACTCTTTTTCTGGAACCCCACTCCCCTGTATATAGTATCAGTTATCCATTGCAGATTTAGTTAAAAAGCAGTAACAGAAAACTTCACTGGTTAAACTCTCTGGACCTGTGCCTTTTTAGAGTAAGGGGCTCATTCAGGACTTTATTTCATTTTGTTTTAAAGCTGATTAATGTATTTGAGTGCAGTTGTTTAATTTTTCCTGTTTTTTTAGAATTTCCCACTTTATGTAAACTTCCACATTTACTATCATAAAATTGTTCACATTTTCCTATTTCTAAGGATAACCTGACCCACAAGGACTAAATGAGTATCTGTCATCCTAATTATCTAATAATGGGCATGATTTTTTACTTTTACCTACAGGGCATTCGATATGATACAATTTTTGTTTTCTTATATATCTTGACTTTGGGGACAGAGCTGTAAAGATATTATCTTTTCCCAAGACCCTCTGAAAAATATCATTTTGAGTGTATTACTAACAAACTGTCTTTGTAAATTTTCCATATTACCTAATAGTGTTATTTGTTTTTCATTGGAAAAAAATATTATCTTTTTCAGGTCAGTCCCCAAAGTCGAGATATGTAAGAAAACAAAAACTGTATCATATTGCATGCCCTGTAGGTAAAAGTAAAATATCATGCCCATTATTAGATAATCCAGTTTATATATATGTACATATATATATATTGTTGTTTTTTAGTCACTAAGTTGTGTCCAACTCTTTTGTGACCCAATGTACTGTAGCCCTCCAGGTTTCTCTGTCCATGGGATTTCCCAGGCAAGAATATTGGAGCAGGTTGCCATCGCCTTCTCTAGGGGAACTTCCTGACCCAGGGATTGTAAATTGATACAGCCCATTCATCAGATGTGTATAAGAGACAGCCCCAAAGTCGAGATATGTAAGAAAACAAAAACTGTATCATATTGCATGCCCTGTAGGTAAAAGTAAAATATCATGCCCATTATTAGATAATCCAGTTTATATATATGTACATATATATATATTGTTGTTTTTTAGTCACTAAGTTGTGTCCAACTCTTTTGTGACCCAATGTACTGTAGCCCTCCAGGTTTCTCTGTCCATGGGATTTCCCAGGCAAGAATATTGGAGCAGGTTGCCATCGCCTTCTCTAGGGGAACTTCCTGACCCAGGGATTGAACATGTTTCCTGAATTGCAGGTGGATACTTTACCACTGAGCTACCAAGAAAGATCCATACATAAATGTATGCTGCTGCTGCTGCTGCTGCTAAGTCACTTCAGTTGTGTCCTACTCTGTGCAACCCCATAGACGGCAGCCCACCAGGCTCCGCCATCCCTGGGATTTTCCGGGCAAGAGTACTGGAGTGGGGTGCCATTGCCTTCTCTGCATGTATGCATACATAGATGTAAATAAATTTCCATGTAAATTTATAAATGCATTTATATTTAAATAAATGTCTAAAGACCAAATAGTTGAAGTCAATAACAAGGCAGAATTTGCTCAGGTTTTCAATGCACATTTTTCTAGTACCTACTAGGTCTTCACAGAAAACATTTAGAGAGATATTGCTTATAAATTTAACTTAAAAGATGTACTTACATTCATAAGATGCTATGCCTTTTTTTGACATACCATTCTCCATATAGTCTCCATCTGAGCCAGGGTTCAGTTCCGTCGCTCAGTCATGTCCGACTCTTTGCAACACCGTGAATTGCAGCACGCCAGGCCTCCCTGTCCATCACCAACTCCTGGAGTTCACTTAGACTCACATCCATCGAGTCAGTGATGCCATCCAGCCACCTCATCCTCTATCATCTCCTTCTCCTCCTAACCCAATCCCTCTAGCAAACTAGAGGAGAGCAAGGTTAAGAGCCACTCCTGATGCAAAACATTTCGTTCACTTTGTAGTAGACGGACAAACAAGTGAACAGACAGATATAATACAGAAGATAAATTAATAAAGGAAGTACATCTATGAATAACTGCAAGCCCATTCTCTTTCACAGGTGGTAATACTTATTACAAAGAAATTTGGAACGAATTGTTTCAAACAAATAATTTTAATTGAAAAGAGTGCATATGTATGAGTTGGGAAGCTCAAGTTCAGTTGCAAATCTAGTGTTGATGGATTGTAAGATCTTATACAGGTAATTTGCGCCATTTGGACTTTCGTTTCAACCATAAAATTAGACAATTGAAGTACAGTCCAGTTATAATTTTTTGACTCTTTAATCCTAATTAGAAGTTTTACTAATAGGACTTATGTATACATGGATATTTCATATTTAATCACAAGTATTACGAGTGTGTCTGTCAAAAGTTAGAAGTATAAGACTCCTTCTTTCACTGCATAAAAGTTCAAACAAATCTTTGATTAATCTTTAATTGGTACTGTCAATTAAAGCAGAGTATAATGTAGTTAAGCGGTATCACAATGTAGTTCATAAACCCCTTAGAGTCCCAGAAACTTTTTCAGGAAATCTACTAGGTCAAAAATATTTTGATAATTGATATGAGGACGTTATATGTCTTTTTCAGTCTCATCTCCTCAAAGTACACAGTGGAGTTTTCCAAGTATGTAATGATGTTTTCTCTCTGCTGGCTAGTAGAGTATATGCTTCTTAATATTTTCTCAATTTTAATTTTTTATGTAGCAAATGTTGGGATATATAAAGCACAGAAACTAAAGTTTTTAGAGAGCCTTATTATTTTTAAAAATATAGGTGTCCTAAGACCAAAACATTAGGACTGTGGATGCGGTTACAAGGACATTTGAACTCAGAATAGTACAGAAATAAAACATAATCATGCCATTTGTTAGCACTGTGACTCTGGGCAAATTACTTATCTAAGCCTCAGTTTCCTTACCACTTTCAGAGCTTTGTCATGCAGATGAAATGAGATAATGCATGTAAAGTCCTTTTTACGCTATGTATGCCAATTTTCCTGGTGGCTCAGACAGTAAAGCGTCCGCCCGCAATGCGGGAGACCTGAGTTCAATCCCTGGATCAGGAAGATTCCCCTGGAGAGGGAAATGGCAACCCACTCCAGTACTCTCGCCTGGAAAATCTCATGGCCAGAGGAGCCTGGCTGGCTACAGTCCATGGGATCTCAGAGTTGGCCATGACTGAAATGACCTGGCATGGGTGGTATTTCTATCATGGCAGCCTGGGTAGACTAATACAACCCCCTACATACATTTTCACACAGCAGACAAAGTGGTCTCTTTTTTTTTTTTTTTCTCCTTTATTTGGTGGCGCAGATGGTAAAGAATCTGCCTGCAGTGTGGGAGACCTGGGTTCAATCCCTGGGTTGGGAAGATCCCCTGGAGAAGCAAATGGCAACCCACTCCAGTACTCTTGCCTGGAGAATTCCATGGACAGAGGAGCCTGGCAGGCTACAGTCCATGGGGTCACAAAGAGTCAGACACAACTGAATGACTAACATACACACACACACAGTTTTTATTGAAGTCTAGTTGATTTATAGAGTTGTTTTAGCTTATAGTGTACAGCAAATTACTCAGTTTTATGTATATATTTATTTATATATATACAAATACACACACACATACATCTTTTTCAGATTATTTTCCATTATAGTTTATATCAAAATAGTGAGTATAATTTCCTGTACTATACAGAAGGCCCTTGTTGTTTCTGTTTTTTATATATAGTTTTTCTGCTTACCCACTCCAGTATTCTTGGACTTCCCTGGTGGCTCAGCTGGTAATGAATATGCCTGCAATGGAGGAGACTTGGTTTTGATCCCTGGGTTGGGAAGATTCCCTGGAGAAGGGAACAGCTACCCACTCCAGAATTCTTGCCTGGAGAATTCCATGGACTGTATAGTTCATGGGGCCTCAATTAGTTGGACATGACTGCGGAACCTTTGCACCTGTCTCTTATACACATCTTATATACAAATACACACACACATACATCTTTTTCAGATTATTTTCCATTATAGTTTATATCAAAATAGTGAGTATAATTTCCTGTACTATACAGAAGGCCCTTGTTGTTTCTGTTTTTTATATATAGTTTTTCTGCTAATTTCAAACTCCTAATTTATTCCTCATGCCTTTCTCCTTTGATCATCAAAAGTTTGTTTTCTATGTCTGTGAGTCCATTTCTGTTTTGTAAGTAAATTCATTTGTATCACTTTTGAGATTGCACATATAAGTGATATATATCTGTCTTTGGCTTACTTCACTTACTGTGATCATCTCTAGGCCCACCCGTGCTGCTGCAAATAGCATTATTTAATTCCCTTGATGGCTGTGTAGCATTCCATTGTATATATATACCTCGTTTTCTTTACTCATCCATTGATTGACATTTCGGTGGTTTCCATGTCTTGGCCTTTATGAATAGTACTGCAAGGAACATTCCCGTGCATGTAGCTTTTTGAATGAGAGTTTTCTTCGGATATATGTATAGGAGTGGGACTGCTATATCATATGGTGACTCTACTTTTAGTTTTTTAAAGGAAGAATGATCTCTTTAAAACCTAAATCAAATTGTGTCACTCCCTTGCTAAAAGACCTTCAATAATTTTCCATTGAAATTAGCATCAGGTTCTGACTCTTGGCCTAAAAGATGTACACCGCCTCGCACCTGCTCATCACTTTGACTGTACCTTGGGCTGTTCTCCTTCTCACTCACACCCTCGCTCACACTAGCTTCTCTCTGTCAAGTTTCTCCCCTGGTTCTTCACGTAGGTTCTTCCGCAGTCTAAAGAAGTTTCTAAATGAAATGTCTTCAAGGATTTTTACCCACCTTTCTTAAGCCAAGACTCAGGCTCCCTACCACCTAAATCTAAACACTAGTTCATCGCTCTACTTATTCCCTTCATAATTTGCCACAATTTTTGACTCTGTCTCTCATTTTGCTTATAGATGGCCCATTTTTTCTCATTTTAATATAAGACTCAGGAGGGTACTGTTTCTTCTCTTTTGTTTTCTGTTGTGTCCTCAGAACTTAGGGGGATGTCAGGTACACAGGAAGCCTTCACTAGATGTGTTTAATCAAAGACTGAATAAATAAAAGGCTGGCTGGAATGAATTAAATTTGGTTCAATGTAGTTTAGTACCCTTTTACTATAAAATAGATTGCCAGGTCATTGACTATGCACACTTTTAATTTTGATAGATCTGAAGGACTGCTTTTTAATATTTAGTGTGACTGATTTGTCACTTTAAAATTTAATTATCACAATTTTTTTCCTCTTCTCTTTTGAAAAATGAGCCATTTCAAACTGTTCTTTTCCTCTCTCAGTGTTTTTATGGTACCTGAGGTGTCGTCGTTCACTTTGTAAAAACCCTAGCTTTTGCTTTACAGGCTAAATTGATACAGCCCATTCATCTATAAAGAAAATTTCTGTGAATTGAATGTTCTTTTTGCATTGGCCCCTCATTACAAAATGAATGATGTACTTCAATGAGATAAAAGAAATATAACACACACCCCTAGTTTTTCACATATCATTCTTCTTCTCTGAACATAAATATTTGTGAAAGTAAGGACACAAAAGTATACCACACGGCACTAACACATGAATACTCTAAGCTAAACATTTCAAATTTGAAATTTATAATTTTTATAACAAGCTCCTGGCTAATCAATTATATAACAATACACATCAGCAATTACTTAATGGGAGGATATGCATTTATACTTTCTTGAAATCTTTCCAGTTGAACCCTCTGACATTAGTTAGAACCCAGAACCAGGAATTCCCTGGTAGCTCAGCTGGTAAAGAATCCACCAGCAATGCAGGAGACCCTGGTTTGATTTCTGGATTGGGAAGATTCCTGGGAAAGGAAAAGGGTACCCACTCCAGTATTCTTGGACTTCCCTGGTGGCTCAGCTGGTAATGAATATGCCTGCAATGGAGGAGACTTGGTTTTGATCCCTGGGTTGGGAAGATTCCCTGGAGAAGGGAACAGCTACCCACTCCAGAATTCTTGCCTGGAGAATTCCATGGACTGTATAGTTCATGGGGCCTCAATTAGTTGGACATGACTGCGGAACCTTTGCACTTTTCATTCTTATTGTTTATACATTTGAATTAGTTTCATTTACTTTGGGGTCATCAGCAGTATCCCTAAACTTTTCCAGTTGATTCTAGCTGTTTGATATGTACAGGGTATAAGGGTATGGATGGTTCCAGACAAACATGTCCCTGCTACCAACAGAAACCACAGACTCAGGTACATGTGACCTTGATAGGAACTCAAAACACAAGAGAGTATAACTGGCTTCAATTCAGTCCAGTTGTCCTAATCCCCACCTGGACTCCAAGCACTGTGTAAAGAGGAATGTGATATTTTGAATTGGAGCAAACATTCAACACATTCAAAAATAATTCTTATTCCCAAGGTTATCATGTTTCAATTTATAGGAGCAGAAACTTTATCTCTTAAGATTATGAGCTGAATAAGGCACATATTTGGCGTTATCATACACAGTTGAGGAATAATGGCTTCGACTTCTTTGTATAGCTGCTGTAGTCGCTTATGTATAATATCTGTGACGATGAGCATTTTTATGTCAACATTATTTAGTTTCCAATTATAAATTTACTATTTATAGCATATCTATTTTTTCTTTTTTTCAATTAAAGTATAGTTGATTTATAACGTATTAGTTTTAGGTGTGCAGCAAAGTGATTCGGATATGGTGTATGTGTGTTTTTTTTCAGATTCTTTTTCCTTGTAGGTTATTAAAAATATTAAGTAGAGTTTTCTGTGCTATACAGTAGGTCCTTGGTGTGTATCTATTTTATATATAGTAGTGTGTATACTTTAATCCAAACTCCTAAATTACCCTTATTGTTTAATTTATATATAGTAGTTTGTATTTGATAATCACAAGCTCCTAATTTATCTCCCTGGTCCCCCCTTTCCACTTTAATAGGTCTAAGTTTATTTTCTATGTCTGCAAGTTTATCTATGTTTTTTATGAGTTTATTTATATCATTGTTTAATATTCCACATATAAGCAATATAATATATTTGTCTTTCCCTGGCTGACTTCCCTGGTAGCTCAGACGGTAAAGCGTCTGCCTACAATGTGGGAGACCCGGGTTCGATCCCTGGGTTGGGAAAATTCCCTGGAGAAGAAGATGGCAACCCACTCCAGTATTCTTGCCTAGAAAATCCCATGGACTGAGGAAGCCTGGTAGGCTACAGTCTATGGGCTCACAAAGAGTCAGACACGACTGAGCGACTTCACTTTTTTCACTTTTCCCTGGCTGACTTACTTCACTTAGTATGATAAACTCCAGGTTCATCCACGTTGCTGCAAAACCTAATTCCTAAGAAAGCATTCTACTACCTTTTACATATGAAAAATCTATACATTTTGGCTAAATAATAATTAAATTAATTATTTCATCTAAACAGAATTATTATTTTACCAGCCACTAACCATGACATGTACTATGACAGGGCAAAATTTTAAAAGTCTTCCATTATTCCTTCAAATGATAGAGTTCTTTACTTATTTATAACTGTAATTATTTCTTAAAATCTTCTCTAACATTGCTGATTGTTTCCTACGAAATATGGTCCAAAAACTTTAGGGTGACATTCCACAATCCCTTCCAGTCATACCACCCTCTTCCCTGCCTTAACCCCCACTATTGCCCTATATCCATAACTCTTTGGCTCATTCAGCTCTTAGCTCTTTTCCAAATGTATCCTGCAGTTTTTCTTCTATTCTTTCCCTCAGTTCTGCACACATTTTCATCTACTCAAACTTTACATCTTTCCTGTCTTGTATCAGATGCCAGTGAAGTTTTCCCCAATGCCTTACCTCCTCCTTTCCCAATGAGAAGTATCCCCTCAGTAATTCCCTGATTTTCCTGGCACTCAGTTATAGCATTTCTTCACTCTGATTTGTGTGTGTCTGTATGCATTGTTTATATGCTCTATTAGATTATAAGCTCCTAAGAATCAGAAGCCTGTCCTATCCATCTTGTATCCCCCACACCACTTTGCAGTCTTGTACCAAGATGCCCCAAAGCCCTGAAAGAATTGAAAGCAGCTCCTGGCCAACAATGCTAAATTTTCCACTGACCATTTTGGGACCTCTGTCATGCCACTAAGCAGTGCTACCTAAGAAACACACTGTTCAAATGTGTGACAGTAGACCATGAACCTAAAGGGTATTTTCTTCTCCTTTCTTATACTATCAGTCTATCTGCTCCTTGGAAGAAAAGCTAGGACAAACCTAGACAAAATATTAAAAAGGAGAGACATTATTATTGCCCTATATCCATAACTCTTTGGCTCATTCAGCTCTTAGCTCTTTTCCAAATGTATCCTGCAGTTTTTCTTCTATTCTTTCCCTCAGTTCTGCACACATTTTCATCTACTCAAACTTTACATCTTTCCTGTCTTGTATCAGATGCCAGTGAAGTTTTCCCCAATGCCTTACCTCCTCCTTTCCCAATGAGAAGTATCCCCTCAGTAATTCCCTGATTTTCCTGGCACTCAGTTATAGCATTTCTTCACTCTGATTTGTGTGTGTCTGTATGCATTGTTTATATGCTCTATTAGATTATAAGCTCCTAAGAATCAGAAGCCTGTCCTATCCATCTTGTATCCCCCACACCACTTTGCAGTCTTGTACCAAGATGCCCCAAAGCCCTGAAAGAATTGAAAGCAGCTCCTGGCCAACAATGCTAAATGTTTCCACTGACCATTTTGGGACCTCTGTCATGCCACTAAGCAGTGCTACCTAAGAAACACACTGTTCAAATGTGTGACAGTAGACCATGAACCTAAAGGGTATTTTCTTCTCCTTTCTTATACTATCAGTCTATCTGCTCCTTGGAAGAAAAGCTAGGACAAACCTAGACAAAATATTAAAAAGGAGAGACATTACTTTGTCAACAAAGATTTGTATGGTCAAAGCTCCGGTTTTTCCAGTAGTCATGTATGGGTGTGAGAGTTGGACCATAAAGAAAGCTGAGTGTTGAAGAATTGATGCTTTTGAACTGTGGTGTTGGAGAAGAGTCTTGAGAGTCCCTTGGACAGCAAGATGATCAAACCAGTCCATCCTAAAGGATATCAATCCTGGATATTCATTAGAAGGACTAATGCTGAAGCTGAACCTCCAATACTTTGGCCACCTGATGCAAAGAGCTGACTCATTAGAAAAGACCGTGATGCTGGGAAAGATTGAAGGCAGGAGGAGAAGAGGACGGCAGAGGATGAGATGGGTGGATGGCATCACCAACTCAATGGACATGAGTTTGAGCAAACTCTGGGAGTTGGTGATAGACAGGGGACCTTGGCATGCTGCAGTCCATGGGGTCGCAAAGAGTCAAACACAACTGAGTGACTGAACTGAACTGAGCTGATCTTAGATTCTGGAGCAACTCTACATGTATTTATGTGTCATCAAAAAATATCTTCTTTATCCCACCAACTAAGATATCTGTAGGCAAAGATGGCACCCATAATGTCAGTGGATGTGTGAAATCAGTGGAAATTTTCTTACTGTATTAACATTTTTCAGTCTTGGAAGTCCATGCTTAGATAACCAAGAATAAGCATTCAAGGTTGATATTTGGTGATAAGTGATAGACAAATCATTTCTGTATTAAGACTGATTTGATTTTTTACAAAATAAGTACTAGATATAAATTATATTGATGAGCTTTAGAAGAACTCAAAAATTAACTTTATGAATGGAAAGAAATATAGACTGATAACTCAAATTATCTGGCTTTCAGAGATCTAGAAAAATATCTTGTGTTGATTTTTTAATGCACTAAACTGTATACAAGTCATCCAGTTGACTGGATGTACTCTGCTCAAAGCCATGAATTTCAAGTGATGCTAAATGAGAACTTTTTCTATTTCTCATGTGTCAGTTGTAACTAAGCCAGGAGCTTCTCAATAACCATTCATTTATTTTATCATTATGACAAGTTAACTATAACTTTTGATAAAACTGAGAAGCAGTATCCAAATGGTTCAACTGAAGTTAATATATTTATACTTATAGAAGTTAATATATTTAGATCTAGATTTCTCTGAAGCTTTCTGCAAAGAAAAAAAAAAGCATACTTTAATATGATGTATTCTCTGGCTCTTGACATTCATGAGAATTAAGGAGGCAAGGAAATACCCTACAACCAGGTAAAGACTGATAAACCAAAAGTCACCCCTTTAAATGAGGAGCCCAAGATAAGGGGTAAAGGCAAAAGAAACCTCATTGGCTGGGAATAAAGTTTAAGGTCACCAGAAAGATTGGGCTTTCCAGGTGGTGCTAGTGGTAATTAACCCTGCCAACACAGGGGAGGTAAGAGACGCAGGTTCGATCCCTGGGTCAGGAAGATCCCCTAGAGAAGGGCATGGCAACCCGCTCCAGTATTCTTGCCTGGAAAATCTCATGGACAGAAGAGCCTGGTGTGCTATAGTCTATAGGTTTGTAAAGAGTCAGACACGACTAAAGTGACTTAAACTTAGCAGGAAGATTAACCCTTTCCAGAATATAATAAGCACACATAAAACTTGATGAGCACAGCAGTGCCCAGACATCACTGCTCTAGTTCATTGCCAGGAGCAGAATAAAAAGAGTGTAAGAGTGTTTAGGGCCAAGGAAAATAGGTTCAATGAAAATGCACCTTAAAGACCAGAGGGAAGGCTCTGGAAACTGCTGGATCATCAGATCAATAGACTCAAAGATGACTAAGTTAGGTTGCTTTATGCAGTTTAAACATTTGTGCAGGGAGTCTCCCCATGCAGCCTTTTATTGACAGCTACAGATCAATGGTAATTTTTGATCATTTTCAACCTACATAAACCTATTGACCCCATGGCCACCTTTGGGGCACTTCAAGTCATCAGAAATAATCAGAGGAGATGGTGTAAAATTGTCAGGCTGGCGAAGACTCCAAGTAGTTTCATGTGCCCCAGGAGCAGAGTTGAGAGGTTAAAATGTAGTTCAAATTGCCCGCAGAACCTCAACTGGTAGAGTGTTCCAGAGAGTCTTGTCTTATGTCTCATAAAAGGACTCACTGATTTGTATCCAGATGCTGTTGTTGTTGCTTAGTCACTCAGTTGTATCTGCCTACTCTGTGACCCGCCGGCTCCTCTGTCCACGGGATTTCCCAGGTAAGAATACTGCAGTGGGTTGCCATTTCCTTTTCCAGGGGATCTTTCTGACCCAGGGATTGAACCCCCTCTCCTGCAGTGGCAGGCAGATTCTCTACTGCTGAGCCATCAGGGAAACCCATCCAGATGCTGACTCTCATGCCTATCAGATTAAGAACAAAAAGCGTTAAGTCTCATGGAAAGTATTAGGTTGCAGAGAACAGATTATTTCTGTTTTCCTTTACTTAGTCATTCTTTTCGTCTGCTGCCTAACGGAAGTGGTTAAGACACTTCTAGAATTTTTTAAAATAGGTACATTATGTGGATGTAAACATGGATGGGACAAAAACAAAAGGGAAGCAGGTAGAAGTTGGTAGCCCAGAGGTCAGGAGTTAACAAAAACATGTATATCTAAAAAAATAAATAAATAAACAAATCAGTAGGACTGGAAAGGGAAATAAAATGACAACAATGGAGAAAAAAAAGGAAGAGCCTTGAATTAAGATTATCTCCAGAGAGAAGGAGAAAAGGAGCAGCAGAGGAGAAGAAGTAAGGAAGATGGTTTTTAATAAGGACTTTTCCCAATCAGGGGAATAGCCTGCTGCATCCCCAAAGTAAGGAAAGGAACCCCAAGCATGTAAGATCCACAGGGCTCAAGCAAATATTCTGAATTTAAGAAAAATCACAAGTAACTAAATAAACAGGCAAGACACAACTCAATCTACAGAGATTTTATAGTGTGCAGATTTTATGGTAAGATTCCAAACTAGGGAACTCTGAGGTTAGAAATCCATTCAGGGAAGAATAACATAAATGATTTCCTGAAACTTCTGTTGGTATTGAGATTTGGTTATTAGCACAGGATAAATTTATAAGGATTGTCCTGCCATTTTTAAGTTTTCTTTATTTTTTTTTATTTTATTAATTTAAAACTTTATTCTATTTACAATACTGTAATGGTTTTGCCATATATTGACATGAATCAGCCACAGGTGTACATGATCTCCCAATGCCGAAGCCCCCTCCTACCTCCCACCCCACACCATCTCCCGGGACCTTCCCGTACACCAGCCCCAAGCATCCTGTATCCTGTATTGAACATAGACTGGCGCTTCATTTCTTATATGATAGTATACATGTTTCAGTGCCATTCTCCCAAATCATCCCACCCTCTCCCTCGCCCTCAGAAGCCAAAACTTTACTAAGTACTGACAAAAAGCGTGTCTGCCACTGAGGTTTATTTAAAGCATGTGTGTGTGTGAATGTGTGTGTGTGTTGTAACTTTGCAGAAATAACAAGTTAACATAATACAGGAATTTGTCATCAGTATAAATTTATGATATAAAAGTTCTCCTTCATGTTTTCTTTATGTTTATAATATGTGATTATTTCTATTTTTAAAGAAGATATATAGATCAAATTAAGTAAAACAATCACTGTAATCACCTTTTGTAGGAGGCTACATATAAAAATTTCTGTGTCAGGCATGCATGAACTTCAGCTCAAGACCTGCAGGTCATATTTCCACATTAGATAGTAGAGGTTTTGAGGCCAGAGCGTTTTCAGTACTTCTGCTTTTAAGGATCTGGCTATAAACGTTTATTAAAAGAATCTATAATGAAATCAGTTTTGTTATTCTTTAAATGGTTGCCTGGAGTGTGTTGGATGACTGAACGTCGGTTGTTAATCATTGAGCACTCTTGGTACCAAAAGTGTTTGATAGTATTGCCATCTAGGGGCTGAATGGAATTCTCAGCTCTGAAATAAACTGTAATTGAGCAGGTGCTGCTATTGACAATATACATATGTTTTTGCTTTATAGCCCACATGCTTTTCATGTTTCTTATGACAAAAGGATCTCTAAATGTCCCCCAGCAGCCTACCTTTCTTTATATATATAATCTGTTAGAGGTGATTACTATTTGCTTTGGAACTGATGCTTTTTTGGCATCTATTACCGAATATTCTGAACAAAGAATTGTTCTTTTTTGCATTATTAATCTTGCCCATGTTTGCCCTATTTCCACAGAAAAGGAATCATTTATCAGAAAAGAATGTTTGTAATCGGGACTTGTAG
>SJYC01045010.1:0-53510 GCA_006408675.1 Madoqua kirkii | reverse complement strand
CATTCAGGGAAGAATAACATAAATGATTTCCTGAAACTTCTGTTGGTATTGAGATTTGGTTATTAGCACAGGATAAATTTATAAGGATTGTCCTGCCATTTTTAAGTTTTCTTTATTTTTTTTTATTTTATTAATTTAAAACTTTATTCTATTTACAATACTGTAATGGTTTTGCCATATATTGACATGAATCAGCCACAGGTGTACATGATCTCCCAATGCCGAAGCCCCCTCCTACCTCCCACCCCACACCATCTCCCGGGACCTTCCCGTACACCAGCCCCAAGCATCCTGTATCCTGTATTGAACATAGACTGGCGCTTCATTTCTTATATGATAGTATACATGTTTCAGTGCCATTCTCCCAAATCATCCCACCCTCTCCCTCGCCCTCAGAAGCCAAAACTTTACTAAGTACTGACAAAAAGCGTGTCTGCCACTGAGGTTTATTTAAAGCATGTGTGTGTGTGAATGTGTGTGTGTGTTGTAACTTTGCAGAAATAACAAGTTAACATAATACAGGAATTTGTCATCAGTATAAATTTATGATATAAAAGTTCTCCTTCATGTTTTCTTTATGTTTATAATATGTGATTATTTCTATTTTTAAAGAAGATATATAGATCAAATTAAGTAAAACAATCACTGTAATCACCTTTTGTAGGAGGCTACATATAAAAATTTCTGTGTCAGGCATGCATGAACTTCAGCTCAAGACCTGCAGGTCATATTTCCACATTAGATAGTAGAGGTTTTGAGGCCAGAGCGTTTTCAGTACTTCTGCTTTTAAGGATCTGGCTATAAACGTTTATTAAAAGAATCTATAATGAAATCAGTTTTGTTATTCTTTAAATGGTTGCCTGGAGTGTGTTGGATGACTGAACGTCGGTTGTTAATCATTGAGCACTCTTGGTACCAAAAGTGTTTGATAGTATTGCCATCTAGGGGCTGAATGGAATTCTCAGCTCTGAAATAAACTGTAATTGAGCAGGTGCTGCTATTGACAATATACATATGTTTTTGCTTTATAGCCCACATGCTTTTCATGTTTCTTATGACAAAAGGATCTCTAAATGTCCCCCAGCAGCCTACCTTTCTTTATATATATAATCTGTTAGAGGTGATTACTATTTGCTTTGGAACTGATGCTTTTTTGGCATCTATTACCGAATATTCTGAACAAAGAATTGTTCTTTTTTGCATTATTAATCTTGCCCATGTTTGCCCTATTTCCACAGAAAAGGAATCATTTATCAGAAAAGAATGTTTGTAATCGGGACTTGTAGCATCTTCAGCTTTAATATTCATTATGGTCATTCTAGTTCTGTGCTATATTTATCTAAAAGGCCAATCCAATGTTGTTGGAGAAATAAGTTTTAAATATTTATGATCTAACTTTTAATATTTCAAAAAAGAGAAATTAGTATTTCTGTAAAATTTGTTTCAGAGTCTGGTCGCTTAGCAAATGTTTAAATATTAAAAGATTTCAAGAGGTTAGCGTGTAATATCATAATACGACCTTATTGAAACAGGAAAATTGACTTTACAAGTTTTTGATAAGTAAAGGAAATTATATTTCCTCTGCTTGTGTTTAACACATAATAAACATTAACTCATACAAACTTACAAACTTATCACCAAGGATGTGGGAAAATGGTGTCAAAAGTGATTTCTACAGTGTTTTGGTTTTGTCTGACCAGGTTTTTTTTTTGAAAAGTGGTTCAGTTGGATTTGTTTCAGAATTATTCTAGATTGTATTCAAAATGTTATTTGGATGCCCTCTGAAAGAATTTCCATACACATAACTTTGGTTCTCTCTGGAACCTACTCTCAGAAATAACTTCCTCTTCTTCATCTCACATTCCTCCTCCTGTGCCCACCAAGAAAAGACAATTGGAGACTATCTGTCACATTTAAGCATCAAATAAACCAAAGCTGTCCTCATGCACCATTAAGTGTAAATATCCTATTAAACCAGTAAAAAGTTCCTGTGATTATCTGCACCCAATAGGTACACAACAGAAAGAGTCTGTGGGTGTGTGTTTACCTATACACACATTACTGGTCACTTGCAGACATAATTTCTATTGGTAAGCAGGTATTTCCATCCAGCCCAGTCCTAAGGAAACAGTACCTTAGGACTATTGGCAGTTTAATTAAGCAAAATATGGTAAATGCTGGTCTCCAAACAGAGGATAACTCATTGTGCTATCCTTAAATTAACAAAAACCAAACACTCAAAACCTAGCTAACAATTATTTTTGGTAAATTTAATAGTTTTAGTTAGCACGTTTTTGACAAATGAGATTTTCACACTGATATTAATAGTAGGCTGCTCTCTGGATGTTTGTGCATTTATAGTTTAGTTGGTGGTTGTTTTCTTGTGTTTATTTTATTGGCTTTGTAAACTGTATATGCACACGAAGAGAATGAAAGAGGCTACTGGAGAGATGGGGAGACATCTATATAAACAAATAGTTTTGGGGTTTAAAGAGAGAGAATTAGGGTTGCTGTGGTTCAATTACTAGACCCTTAAGATTATCCCATTCCCTGCCGTGCACCTTGGTACCACTGATTTCCATCATAAGCTGGATGTGACACCGACCTGAAACAACTTAGATTTTTGTATTGTTGTAATTATATATCACATCCTTGGGTTGCAAGCTCTGGAAAAGCAAAGATCCTATTTGATCTGAGGTGTGTATGTATGAAATCACACAACATTAGGTAATACATTTAGCGTGTGAAAAACAAGAAAACACCATATTGTTTTCTTAATAATTCAAAGCTCTGCTGTGCTATTTGTGCTGCCAGTGGTGAGATACCTTGTCCAGAGAATGACCTTCTAGCCACCGGTAGCACTTTTCCAAAAGGAAACTAACCTGTTCATTTTCTTCCAGGGAACCAGCTATCAAGCCCACCTGTTTGGCTTGGAACCCTTCACCACTTATCATGTTGGTGTTGTGGCCACAAACCAGGCAGGAGAAGTTTCAAGCCCCTGGACTCTGGTTCAGACCCTCGACTCTTCCCCCAGTGGGCTGAGCAGCTTCACAGTGGAGCAGAAAGAGAATGGACGGGCATTGCTGCTGCAGTGGTCGGAGCCTGCGAGAACCAATGGTGTGATTAAGGTAAAGTCTACCCGGGATATGTGGTCATGTCTGGTGTTCTCCAGATAAATAGATGAGCCCTGACATGCCATCAGGTCACTGCGGGAACACTCCCTTCACAGTCTAGTTAATTCTTCCCGATAGCTCCTCCAGGCGCTTAATCATAGATCAGAAAAAACTAGCTCACATGTGTTATCCTTCCTGTGAACCCGACGCTGACTAAGTACTCTCCGTGGATTATCTCATTTAATCCTCACATCAGCCCTACGCGATAGGTATCATTAAATCTCACCAGGCACATAAAGGCGAAATCATTGTCCAAGGCTAAATAGCATTGTGATGATCAAATTGGGATTTGAAGCTAGGAAGGCACACCAGCACTGAACTCCACATGACTGTGTTCCTACTACGTCCTGAATGGTCCTGCCCAGCTCTTTGCTCAAGCTTTCTCTAATATGCACTTTGAATGGCGCTCACTCAGCAGGAAACAGGAAGCCCCACATGTCTGCTAAGTCCCCAATGTCCCTGTGTGGCCAGGAGATGCAGTCTTGTTAATGTCACATATAACCAGGCTTCACCAGTCTGTGAGCCCAAATGAGGTTGCATTTCCACTGTTACCCAAGTTAGGATGCTTTGAAGCATCACCCACATGAGAAACAGCCTTATCTCCCTTCTGATTTTCTTCCACAGTAGTAGTGGCGACTCAGCTGTTCACCTATTACTGCCTCAGCCCATAGCCTTCCCTGGCCCTGAACTCAGGCCCTCACCAACCGTCTTGTACAGGCTGGGGCTGCAGAATTTCCATCCGCTATGCCTCTCATAGACACTCTGCCTCTCCTTGACCACTGTCTCACAAGGTGGCAAAGACTTCCCCACTAAATCCATAGAGAACAGCTGAGACTCAGCTGTGCCTTTGAGTAAAGCTTCTCTGAAACCCCTACAAGGAGGATGCTGGCAGAAAATTACCTACGGGAGTAACTTAGAGCCATAACTAGGGCTCGCAGCCCAGGCCCGCTCTCATGGGCCTCCCTGTAGGCTGTCTCGCCACCTGGTGTGTGTGCTGGCTGCCTCTCTGCCCACCTCCCAGCCTACTGCAGGCAGCACAAGCAACTGCTTTCTCCCAGCCCCCAGTGTGTGACACAGCCAGACTTCACCAACTCTAGGACAGGAGGCCTGAGCCTGAGGAACCATGGCTTTGCAATCCAAGCCACAGCGCTAAGGTTCCCAGCAGAAAGAAGAGTTTCTTTTCTCACAGCGATCAAGACACCCCTGATTACGAGTATTTGCTTCCTGTCCCAGCATCTGCCTTTTTCTAGAATGATTGGCAATAAAAATATCTACTCCTTATACCTGCATTTGCATTTTGCCGAATATTTATTGAGCTTCTACTAAGTACCAGGCAATTATTCAAGAGTGAACAAGACGGGCACGGTCCCTCCTGTTTCAGACCTTACGTGTGTGTATGTGTGTGTCAAACAAAAAGCTAGTACACAGATAGATCAGAGATCTTCAGAGAGTGGTGAACAGAACTAGTGAATTAAACAGAAGAATGTAATAATTCCTGCTCAGTCTTTAGAATAGATGATCATTGAACTGAGTTGACATTTGAGCTGAGCCCTGAATGATAAGACAGAAGCAGTCCTGTGAAGATGTGAGAACAGTAAACACAGGACCTGAAGCCAGGGATGCACTTGGTGTCTTCACATCAGCGAAAGAAAGCCAGTGTGGCTGAAACAATGGCTGGGGGAGGTGGGGAAGGGGATAGAATACTAGAAGAGATTCAAGGGATCAGCAGGGAGTGGATGGTGTACAACCTTGTGGTCTGTGATCAGGAGCTTAGAATTTATTCTGAGGACAGTGAAAAATTATGGAAGTGTTTAGGCAAAAGAATAGCCCAATCAAATTTATATTTTTTTTAATCACTCTGGCTCCTAGGTAGAAAGTGGGCTATAAGACCAGTGCTGTTTGGAGTCTGTTAAGAATTCAGGGTGAAATTGACTGTGGGTTAAATCCCAGTGGAAGTTGTGAAGGCAGAGAAATGTGGATGTATTGGGAATGCATTGAGAAAGTAGAGATGATGGTATTTGTTAATGGGCTAAATGTGACATGTGAAGAAAAAGGAATATTTCTGAATGACTTACAGATTTTGGTCTTGAGTCAATAACCAGGAAGTAAGGCTGGAAGATGTGTAGGTCTAAGGAGACAAGTAGGCAGGTGGAGGTACAAGTCTAGAACTCTCTCAAGAGTGCTTCATGAAGATATATATATATTTGGAATTCATGAGCAGATGGGTAATATTCAAACCCAAAGTCCTAGAGCAGATCAGCCATAGAGAGACTATAACTGGAGATGAAGAGAGCCTGGAATCAAGCCCTGGGGAATACAAAAATTTGGAGGTCAACAAAAATTTGGAGGTCAAGAGAAAGGAGAGGATCTGGCAAGGCAAGTAAGGGAGGAAAAATAGATGAGTGAGATATTCCAAAAGGGAAAAGAAAATGTGCCAAATGGTATAGAGAGATAAGTAAAAGAGGGCAAAGATATGACCCTGTATTTGGAAACCAAGAGGTCATTGTGATCTTGACAAGAAAATCAAGTAGTAAAATGGGAAACCGATCAGGATGTTTTGAGGAAATAGGATAGCAACTCCTCAAAGAAGTGTAGATGGAAAGAAAAGCAGAGAAAAGGAGCATGAGCCAGGGGACTATGGCGTCAAGAAATTTTCTTCAAAAATCAATGAAAGATACTCGAGTACATTTAAACGCTAATGGAAGTAACTCAGTAGAGGGAGATAAACCAGTGATGCAAAAAATAATGAGAGTAGTTGTGAGAGTGGAATCTGTATGAAGGAGGAAGGCATAGGATCCAGGGCCCAGGTGGTCTTTGTGGGGACAGAAATACTTTATCCATAACAAAAAGAAGGGCGGCAAATAGTGTATGTCTAGATTCACACGCATATGGTGGAGATAATATATAATGGGAGAACATTCCTTTCTGACTGTCTCTAGTTTCCTCAGTCAAACATGTAGTTGCGTCAACAACAGGAGAGGTTGCCCATTAGTAGGGAAAGGAGAGACATGAAATAATCACTTTGAAAAATGAGAGAGTAAGTATTTGGTTTTATAGGTGGTGATCATCTATTTAAAAGTTATAGTAATAAGTTTAAAATGAGACCAGACAATATGTTGTTGTTGTTGTTGTTGTTTAGTCACTAAGTCATGTCCATTTCTTTGCCACCCCATGGACTGCAGCACACCAAGCTTCCCTGTCATTCACCGTCTGCCAGAGTTTGCTCAAAATCACGTCCATTGAATCGATGATGCCATCCAACCATCTCATCTTCTGTTGCCCCCTTTTCCTCCTGCCATCAATCTTTCCCACTGGAAAATAATGGTATTTTCCAGTGAGATGGCTCTTCATATAAGTGACTAAAGTATTGGAGCTTTAGTCCTTCCAATGATCCTTCCAATGAATATTCAGGGATCCAGTCAATATATTTGACTGTTTTTGTTCAAACTTAGTTGGAAGCTAAGTTTGAGAGGGAGAAATGAATTTAGCATTAATTAAAAATTTGCTTCAGATGGTGACTGCAGCCATGAAATTAAAAGACATTTGCTCCTTGGAAGAAAAGCTATGACCAACCTAGACAACATACTAAAAAGCAGAGACATAACTTTGCCAACAAAGTTCTGTCTAGTAAAAGCTATGGTTTTTCCAGTAGTCATATATGGCTGTGAGAGTTGGACCATAAAGAAAGCTGAGTGCTGAAGAATTGTTGCTTTTGAACTGTGGGGCTGGAGAAGACTCTTGAGAGTCCCCAAGCAGATCCAACCAGTCCATCCTAAAGGAAATCAGTCCTGAATATTCATTGGAAGTACTGATGCTGAAGCTGAAACTCCAATACTTTGGCCACCTGATGCAAAGAACTGACTCACTGAAAAGACCCTGATGCTGGGAAAGATAGAAGACAGGAGGAGAAGGGGATGACAGAGGACGAGATGGTTGGATGACATCACTGACTCAATGGACATGAATCAGAGCAAACTCCAGAAGCTGGTGATGGACAGGGAAGCCTGCTGCAGTCTGTAGGGTTGCAAAGAGTCGGACACAACTGAATGACTGAACTGAACTGAGAAATTTGCCAGGTGAATATGAGGTGTGAGGGGAAAGAGAATCACTGAGGCTTTGAAATTGATTATATAATCTGAATTCCCTTCAGAGAATACCCTGTACCCCTTCCCTCAGGAGGGTGATCTTGCCTTGAGACCCCAACAAGAAAATCCCATCAAAATACAATAGTCCAACAAGTAGATTTCCAAGTCTAGGTTATTTAATCTTTTTTTTTAATTAAATTTATTTATTTTAATTGGAGGCTAATTACTTTAAATAACATTAAAGTACATCAACAACCCAGTCTAAGTCAAGCTTCCATAGGAACAACCTGTGGGAAGATATGCCTCCCAAGGGACTTGTATATGTATCCATCTCATTTTAAGATTCACCATTAAAGTGTCACAACCATGTACAGAAATATCTCCTGTCTCTCAGGTGTACTGAAGCATGAAAGGGTGGGAAACCATCATTCAAGAACATCTACAACAGGTTAGGTTGCTTCTCCTCTTCCCCAAAGAACAACGAGTAGTAGACGTTGGAAACATGCTCTACATTTGTGTCATGAGTTTTCAGATGGTTTTCCCCACAACAAAAGAATATTTTGCTCCAAAGCAGCCACCAATTTTTGCATAACTAGTAAGAGAAAATAGGGTGGTTTTTTTCCATTCCTTGTCTCCTTGTATATATGTTTTTATACACATGTACAACATATATGTGTACCGCGGCACATACATGTGTTCCTATACACAGACACATTGATAAATTTTCTGCCATGGCACTCTAGTACCAATGATTAAGCGTTATAATCCATTTTCCAGTAAATACTGTAGGAGATGGACAATGTGGGTATGCCCTATTAGCCTACTCAGGATGAAATCAGAAGCATTTAATATTTATAAAATAGTGAATTAGAATACTAATCCCCACTTCTAAAAAAAATAAAAATAGGAGGAAACCCCATGAGCACTCTTTAAGTCAAAGAAGCAGGTTCAGTAACTCTTAGCTTTTAGGTATATGCTTACCTGACACACACAGAGTCGGACACAACTGAGCTGACTGATTACATGACACTCAACTTAAAAAAGGAGAGCAAAGATCCCATTCCTCAAATTAATATCAGAATGCTTCTTCTGGGTTAGGGTCATCAAGATGAGGAATAGGAGAAAGAAGTTAAAAGTAACAAAATAATGACACCAAGAAACCATATGCTTTATCTTCCATCTTCCTGCAGACATACAATGTCTTCAGTGAGGACGTCTGGAGTACACTGGCCTGAATCGTCAGTTTCTCTTCCGACGCTTGGACCCCTTCACACTCTACACCCTGACCCTGGAGGCCTGCACCAGGGCGGGCTGTGCACACTCGGCACCCCAGCCTCTCTGGACAGAGGAAGCCGCCCCTCACTCTCAGCCGGCTCCCACCATCCAGTCTGTGGGCTCCACCAGTGTTGAGCTGAGCTGGTCGGAGCCCATTAAACCCAACGGAAAGATAATTCGCTATGAAGTGTTTCGCAGATGCTTCGAGGGAAAAGCTTGGGGGAATCAGACAATCCAGGCTGATGAGAAAATTGTTTTCATAGAACCTAATACTGAGAGGAATACATTCACATATAATGACACAGGTCTGCAGCCATGGATGCAGTGTGAATACAAAGTCCACACTTGGAACTCAGCTGGCCACACCTGCAGCGCTTGGAGTGGGGTGAGGACCAGGCAGGCACCTCCGGATGGCCTCTGTCCACCTGAGGTAGCCCAGGTAGCTGTGAATCCCCCCAAAGTGCTGATTGCCTGGGTCCCTCCAGAACAGCCTAATGGGATCATCCAGTCCTACAGGCTGCAGAGGAATGGAGTGCTCTATCCTTTCAGCTTTGATGCTGTGACTTTCAATTACACAGATGAGAAGCTGCTCCCTTTCTCCACGTACAGCTATGGGGTCACAGCCTGCACCAGTGGGGGCTGCTCTGCCAGCACGACCACCAGCATCACAACCCTTGAGGCTGCCCCTGCAGGGGTCCACCCTCCAGCTCTGAGAACCATCAGCGCCACTCAGATAAATGTATCTTGGTCCCCGCCATCGATTCAGAATGGAGAGATCACTCAGTATTTACTCAGGTTGGATGGTAAAGAGTATCTTGCTGGGCAGAACCTGACTCTGTTGGTTTCCCACCTGCAGCCTTATACGCAGTATAATTTCTCCCTGGTGGCGTGTACCAAGGGAGGCTGCACGGCAAGCCTGCCAGAGTCTGCCTGGACGATGGAGGCCCCACCACAGAACATGGACCTCCAAAACTGCAAGTTACAGGCTCAGAATCCATAGAAATCACCTGGAAATTGCCCAGAATCCCAAATGGCCAGATCAGAAGCTATGAGCTGAGGAGGGATGGAACAATTGTGTACACCGGCCTGGAAACTCGGTATCATGACTTTACTCTCACCCCAGGTGTGGAGTACGGCTATACGGTGATGGCCAACAATAGCCGAGGGGGTGTTTTGAGTCCACTTGTCAAAGATCGAACCAGCCCCTCAGCACCTTCAGGGATGGAACCTCCAAGATTGCTGGCCAAGGGCCCTCAGGAGATCTTAGTGATCTGGGACCCTCCAGTAAGGACAAATGGTCATATTGTCAACTATACCCTCTTCATCCGTGAGCTGTTTGAAAGAGAAACAAAAATCATACACATAAACACAACTCATAATTCCTTTGGTCCACAGTCCTTCACGGTAAACCAGTTGAAACCATTTCACAGGTAAGTAACTGACTCTGGGTTTACTGAGAACAAGCCACTGGCTCTTTCTATTACCTGAACCCTTGGTCAGTTCCAATGAAGACCAAGAGCAAAGTGTGTAATGTCCCCCAACCCCTCATCCATTTAACCACCCAAGTAGACTAATCACATCCTTATTCAGCCCAAAGCTGCTTGCATAACTTCTGGAGAGCAAAAGTCTTGCAGGTGACATTTTGAGAGTCAGCTGTTTAGAAATGTCTGCAATTCATCACAATGTCTGGAACCAAGTAGCAGAGAGATGCCATCACTTCCCTGAGTCTGGTCCCCCCTGGAAACATGCCAGCCCCTGGGCAGTTCTAAGAACACCAGTGGGGTTATCTGACCTAGGCTCTGAGGAAAAGGAGGTATTATTTTAAACAATAAAACAAGTAGCAGGCAATGAGAGCTGTTGCCAGCCAGGGATGGACTGATCCAAAATTTGTTCTGGAGAGAGCACTCCTTATTGAGTCTAACACATCTTCCAGGAACGATGAGGCTCCTCTAACTATTTCTGTAGCTCCTTAGGATCCCCTCAGCTTGATCCCATAGTTTCCTGGGACAGGGACACTTTGCCTGCTCACATTTTGTCAGTGGTCCCCTCTGGACTCTCTGATAAACATAGCTGTGTGTTACTTTCCACACAAAGGAATTTGACCACTGGTGCTCTTCCCATAGCTTAAAGAATTGCTTGACTTTTTTCCCCATCATATTTTAGGTAACATGAATCCCCAGGAAGAAGAGTAATAAAAAACATTTTATGCTTAAAATTTAGTAAAATGAACAGAACCACTTTAAAAATATTAGAGGCTAGAAAAGTGTTGATTTCCAACTACCATTCGTAAAATTCAGCTATTATTATAATCTACTGATATGCAGATTAGATCTCTCCTACAATTATCTCTGATATATAGTGCTGTTGAAATGAAACATTTGCAGTCCTGTGCATCTCCTCATGACAATTATTTAGGGTCACATTAAATATTAAACAGTAATTAAAACTTCCACAGGTATCTGCCACAGCTAATCCACATGCTGTGTGAGCTGGCTTTTATCTTACTCTGATGCAGGGTGTGAAAAGGGTGCCTGCTAGCTGCGGAACTATACATTTTATCCTGGCATCCTCTTTACGTGACTGGTACCTGCACATTTTAAAGATCATATCAATTTGCTCCCCATTGAAACTCTTATTAAAAATATTTCTAAGGAGGGGGAAAAAAATTTCCAGATGTGAGAAAGGTACTTTACCCAGCCTGAAAAAAAGAAAATCTTATTTTTCTGAGACACTTAGGCATTTAAGACAGTGAGAGATGTCCCTTGACTGTCCACTGTAACTGAAGATGTAAGTGACATAAGTGACTTAAAATATCAGTGGAATATAACTTAGCCATAAACAAAAAAATGTAGTCATTTGCAATAATATGGGTAGACCTGGAGGGTATTACGTTTAGTTGAAATAAGGCACACAGAGGAAAACAAATGTTGTATGATTTCACCTACGTGTGAAATCTGAAAAAAACAAGCAAAGAAATATAACAAACCAGAAATGAGAAGAAACTAGTGTTTCAATGAGGAGAGGGATAAGAGATGGTCAAGACAGATGAAAGGGGTGTAAACTACTAGGTATAAAATAAAAAAGCTAAATGGATGTAATGAACAGTGCAGGGAATGTTGCCAATATTTTATAATAATTTTATATAGAATGTAAACAGTAAAAACATCAAATCATACACCAAAAATAAAAGCAAAATATCACTTCTATATGAAGTTGGGATTTATATCATTCGGGGTTTTCCCAGCAGATTAACATTTACTGAATACTGCAAATTAGTGTGTCCTCCTTGGGGTACTCCCAGCTGGTCAGTAGGAAAAAGGATCCTAGGAACACTCTAAGAAGCAGAAAGAATCTGACCCAGCATTTTTTAACCCCCACAAATAATCCAGAAAGCAAATATTCCATATGTGAGAAATCAAAACTGATTCTCAGAATCACTTAGAAGTCTGATGCACTATTCACAGCTGTGATTTGTTCACCAGTAAACTGGCAGCCTGTCATGGTGGAGATGGGCGTGAGAGGAGGAGAAGGAAGGGGGAGCAGAAAGGGGAAGCAAGAGATTCCCCGAAGGGAGAGAAAGCTGTAATTAAGAAGAGGGGAGGGGAACAGAAAGAGCAAGAAAGTGAACAGAAGGCGGTGGGGATTGGTCTGGAGGAGGTAAAACAGGAAGTAGAGGAGGGAATGGCCAGAAGCTAAAATAAAGGGAGAAAGGAAGGTGGCTGGGGCTTGAGGGGAAATTAGGGGTGTCATAAAGTCTGCTGGGCATGGAAAATAGTTGGAAAGCACTTATTTGCAACCGCAGGCACTTAACACTAACAAAAGCTCCTTTTGTTGAGAGGGAAAACTCTCTGATATGTAAATAGACCTTTCCCAGTGGCAGGAGACCAGCTCTGAGGCAAAACATAATTGATTGGTTGAGTTTAACTAGATGGTGATAAGGTGTCTCCGTGATTGATAATCTGGTGTGTAGCTGGGTTAACTTTGGCCCCAAAAGGTCTCTGTGTGGTGTAAGGGAGCCTGTTCTAAGATGTGGGTATCAGGTGAGGGGATTTATTACCACAGAAACCTTTACTCCATGACGTTCTTTCCTGACCTGGGAGTGTTCCCGGGGAATCATTTAGCTCCAACTGCGAAAGGAGGAGGAGCCCAGGGTTGCTGAAAACGCATTCAAATTCCCCAGATCTGTGTTCTTCCTCCCTGTAGTAAGTAATTCTACAGAGTACCAGAATTTTCCTGAAAAGTATCTTGAAAGTGTATTGATTCTGTGTGTTCCTGTTTAGGGAAGAATTGTGCCCACCCTTTCCAGACAGATGAGGATCTTTGCTTTAGTTTGGAAAGCCAAGAGGCTTGAAAATGCTCTAAAATTTCAGTAGAAACATGACTTTGTTGACTTTGAAAAGGGCTCTTTACAGATAAGGATAAATATATAGGTATCTGTCTTCCCCCCACCCCCTGCCAGAACACACTTGGTCTTTTAAAGATTCTCCCCATGAAAATAGATTTTGCCAATAATGGGTCATTTCTGCCTTGTGTCCTAAAGGTATGAAGTTCGAATCCAAGCCTGCACCAGGCTGGGCTGTGTGTCAAGTGACTGGACGTCCATAGAGACCCTGGAGGTTGCACCACAGCAGCAACCCCCTCCCCATCTAGAGGTGCAGATGGCTCCAGGGGGGTTCCAGCCCACCGTTTCCCTTCTGTGGACAGGACCCCTCCAACCAAATGGAAAAGTTTTATATTATGAATTGTACAGAAGACAAATAGCAACTCAAACTGAAAAGTCAAAACTAGTGCTAGCTTATAATGGAAGCTCAAGTTCTTTCATGGATGTCGACCTACTGCCTTTTACAGAGTATGAATACCAGGTAAGAAGCGAGTGTTATCAATTCACTCTCAGATGATGGGCACACATCAGTGCCTGCTTGAAGAATTGCTTGCTGTCTAAAAAGCCACTTAAAGAAACATGGGGCTTAAGGAGTTCAATAATATTCTTTTCTTAATATAAATGTATTTATTTTAATTGGAGGTTAATTGCTTTACAATATTGTATTGGTTTTACCATACATCAACATGAATCTGCCACAGGTATACACAGCTTAAGCAGTAAATGAGGGAGGAAAAGGCATATTCATTTGGCTTCTTCATTTTCTTGATTCTCGATCCATGTGACACATGCTTGTTATTCCCAGGTAGATTTCAGGTGAAGTATTAGCTTTTCTTATTAATGAGGTGGTTTCTATCATTAAGCTTCCTTCTGTCAGTGTTACCGTGGCTGCAAATACTCGTTGTGAAAAGATCACTTTGAAGATAACTCGTGAATTGTAAAGAGAGAAAATAAAATCTAATGAGCAAGTGTCTCCAGCCCCTGTGCTGAGTAAAGTCTGGAGGAAACAACTAATCTGTGCATGAGGATGAAATAAGTTTTGTAGGAGCACAGCCTAAAAGAAAGAGGACTTTGCATACCCCAAAAAAGCCAGGCGGAGAAGACAATGGCACCCCACTCTAGTTTTCTTGCCTGAAGAGTCCCATGGACAGAGGAGCCTGGAGGGCTGCAGTCCATGGGGTCGCTGAGGGTGAGACACAATTGAGCGACCTGACTTTCACTTTTTACTTTCATAAATTGGACAAGGAAATGGCAACCCACTCCAGTGTTCTTGCCTGGAGATCCCAGGGATGGGGGAGCCTGGTGGGCTGCCGTCTATGGGGTCGCACAAAGTTGGACCCGACTGAAGCGACTTAGCAGCAGCAAAAAGCCAGGAATTAAGAATACTCTGAAGGCATTTTGAAATCAATCGAAGACTTCCCTTAGGTTTGTTGTGTTTGCTGTCACAGTGCATTTGCAGTTTTCTTGTAACAAGCAGCCCCAGTTCCTGTGCGGGAGCGACTCCCTCCCGGTGCCCAGGCTTCGGGCTTGGTGGCAGTGCCAATCAACATGTCAGGCTGTCATGCAGCCAAGTGGTGGGCACCTGAGTCATATTCAGCCCCTCAGATTTGCCTGGGGCTTGATCTTCAGCAAAGTGACTCAGAATTTTAAAAGGTGGAACTAACTCAAGGTAAAATATCTCTAATTTCAATCCAAAAGCTTTTCTTATCCTTGCCGTTTCCAAGCCTGGTTCCTCAACTGTTCTTTTAATTACACATCCCTTGGTATCTGAGGGTGGGGTTGGGGTCAGGGACCCTACAGATACCAAAATCTGTAAAAATTGGCATAGTTTTTGCATATAACCTATACACAGCCTCCTCTGCAGTTTAATTCATCTCTAGATTATTTATAATACCTAATACAATGAAGTGCCACATAAATAGGTGTAAATACAGTATAAATGCTATGTAAATAGCTGCAGGCACCTGGAAAATTCAAAATTTATTTTTTGGAGTTTTTGTCAAATTTTTTTTTTATTAAATCCATGGATACAGAAGTCATGGATAAGGAGAGCTGACTGTGCTCCCAATAAACTCCCTTTTGCTTAAGTCAGAATCAGCTTCTCTTGCTTACAGTTTCAAAGGAAGCTTGCTGAATGATGCAGGCACTATGTGCCAGGCAGAAGGCCAAGTACAATTTTCTAAAAGAGGAAACTGAGCCTCTTAGGAAACTAAGACAAGAGCTTACCATAACCAGAAATAATAAAACCACAAAGTCACCAGGAATATGGTGAGCAGATCAATGGGAACAATGCCAGAGGTAACATTTTTAGTGTGAAAGGAATATGTTTTAGGCCAGTAATGTATGGGACAAATTTCCCAGTGAAGTTAGTAAGAATTGAGACTATAAATTCATTTTTGAATGGTTTGGAGAAGTACATGGATAGAAATCCATAACCCCTTGTTTGTAATCCCAAATCTTAAAATGTCTTAGAAACAAGTTCTTATCTAGGTTTGGCACAGCTCATTTAGCAGCAAAACCCATTCTAAACAAACCTGAAGCTATTTATAGCATTTATTTATCCAATTTAAAGTGAATATATATTTTACCTCAGAAATATTATGTTTTATTACAAGAGCATTCTGGGGCCATTACAAAATATACAGTGTGTGCATGTTATTAACTCCAAAACTTACAGAACAGTTATTTAAAAACACATCAGTTCTCAGGGGTTTACAGTAAGGATTGTGACTTATGTCATGGAGGAACAAAATACCCATTTATGCTGCAGTTGGAAACAGGATTTGTTTAGAAACAGCTAGAACCTATGTAGCTGTCCTTTTATGCTTTATCATCATCTTTACAGGAAGGTGTCAAGTTATCAGAGACTCTTCTGTCAATTACCTAGTCTGCTTTATGAATAAAACTGCACCGTTGTAAGAGAACTGGATGGAATCAGCATAAGATATTAATATTTGGCCTCTCTTTAGACAAAGCTAAATGATTCATGGATACTAAGAGTGAACCAGTGATTATAGCTTCTTTGGCATCAAGTGTCATTGAGTTAAATAATTGGCTGCATCATCTATAAAGTCTTATCTAAATTTTCTAAGGAATGGTAAACCCCAAGCATGTGCCTTAACTCTGTCAGTTTTCTCACTGTTGGAGGATGGAGGGAATGAAATGTACTCACTGAACTGAGAAGGTATCTTCAGACCAAAAAATGAAACAAGCTTCTCCATAGAATCAGTGGATCAATTTATTATATTTACAATCTCAGCTGGTAAAGAATCTGCCTGCAGTGCAGGGGACCTGGGTTCGATCCCCAGGTTGGGAAGATCCCCTGGAGGAGGGAAAGGCCACCCACTCCAGCTTTCTGGCCTGGAGAATTCCATGGACTGTATAGTCCATGGGGTCTCAAAGAGTTGGACATGACTGAGTGACTTTCACTCACTCACTCACTCATGGCATATTTGGGTTTCCCTGATAGCTCAGTTGGTAAGGAATCTACCTGCAATGCAAGAGACCTGGTTCAATTCCTGGGTCAGGAATATCCACAGGAGAAGGGAAAGGCTACCCACTCCAGCATTCTTGGGATTCCCTTGCAGCTCAGCTGGTAAAGAATCTGCCTGCAATTCGAGACACCTGAGTTCGATCCCTTGGTTCGGAAGATGCCCTGGAGAAGGGAAAGGCTACCTACTCCAGTATTCTGGCCTGGAGAATTCCATGGACTGTATAGTCCATGGGGTCACAAAGAGTTGGACATGACTGAGCAACTTTCACAGGGTGGGACTGGGCAGGCAAAGACCCAGAAGCACTGGCAGCTGTGCTGTGTATCATGAAGGGACCGATGGGACAATTTTATAGTTAACCTAAGGTAGGGGATACGTGCTGAAAAACAGGATGTGCATTTCTAAGTCAGGGTTTATGAATAGGTAACTAGTTTTGTGATATTGAATGGTTTGCCTTGGAAATGAACAGAGATCATTCTGTCGTTTTTGAGGTTGCATCCAAGTATTGCATTTCGGACTCTTTTGTTGACTATGATGGCTACTCCATTTCTTCTGAGGGATTCCTACCCTCAGTAGTAGATATAACGGTCATCTGAGTTAAATTCACCCATTCCAGTCCATTTTAGTTCGCTGATTCCTAGAATGTCGACGTTCACCCTTGCCATCTCTTGTTTGACCACTTCCAATTTGCCTTGATTCATGAACCTGACATTCCAGGTTCCTATGCAATATTGCTCTTTACAGCATCGGATCTTGCTTCTATCACCAGTCACAGCCACAGCTTGGTAGTTTTTGCTTAGGCTTCATCCCTTCATTTTTTTTGGAGTTATTTCTCCATTGATCTCCAGTAGCATATTGGCCACCTAATAATCTGCAGAGTTCCTCTTTTGGTATCCTATCATTTTGCCTTTTTATAGTCTTCATGGGGTTCTCAAGGCAAGAATACTGAAGTGGCTTGCCATTCCCTTGAAATGCAAGCTGGAATCAAGATTGCCGGGAGAAATATCAATAACCTCAGATATGCAGATGATACCACCCTTATGGCAGAAAGTGAAGAAGAACCAAAGAGCCTCTTGATGAAAGTGAAAGAGGAAAGCGAAAAAGTTGGTTTAAAGCTCAACATTCAGAAAACAAAGATCATGGCATCCAGTCCCATCACTTCATGGGAAATAGATGGAGAAACAGTGGAAACAGTGTCAGACTTTATTTTGGGGGGCTGATGGTGACTGCAGCCATGGAATTAAAAGACACTTACTCCTTGGAAGAAAAGTTATGACCAACCTAGATAGTATATTCAAAAACAGAGATATTACTTTGCCGACTAAAGTCTGTCTAGTCAAGGCTATGGTTTTTCCTGTGGTCATGTATGGATGTGAGAGTTGGACTATGAAGAAGGCTGAGCACCGAAGAATGGATGCTTTTGAACTGTGGTGTTGGAGAAGACTCTTGAGAGTCCCTTGGACTGCAAGGAGATCCAACCAGTCCATTCTGAAGGAGATCAACCCTGGAATTTCTTTGGAACGAATGATGCTAAAGCTGAAGCTCCAGTACTTTGGCCACCTCATGTGAAGAGTTGACTCATTGGAAAAGACTCTGATGCTGGGAGGGATTGGGGACAGGAGGAGAAGGGGATGACAGAGGATGAGATGGCTGGATGGCATCACTGATTCGATGAACGTGAGTCTGAGTGAACTCCGGGAGATGGTGGTAGACAGGGAGGCCTGGCATGCTGCAATTCATGAGGTCGCGAAGAGTTGGACACCACTGAGCGACTGAACTGAACTAGTTTTGTTACCTATTAGAATATTCATTGGAAGGACTGATGAAGCTGAAACTCCAAAACTTTGGCCACCTGATGTGAAGAACTGATTCACTGGAAAAGACCCTGATGCTGGGGAAAATTGAAGGCAGGAGGAGAAGGCGATGACAGAGGATGAGATGGTTGGATGACATCACCGACTTGATGGATATGAGTATGGGCAAGCTCTGGGAGTTGGTGATGGACAGGGAAGCCTGGTGCACTGCAGTCCATGGGGTTGCAAAGAGTCAGACATGACTGAGTAAACTGAACTGAACTAGTTTTGTGAGAACTAATTTAGGGAGTAACAGAGCACAGAGGCCTCCTGGTCCTAATGATTATTAAACAATATATTAACTACAAGCCCTTGAGACAGAGAAGTGATTCACTGCATAGTACAGTCCTGGGTAGGGTCAGTAGAAGGACAGGAAAAAAACGTATGAGCTCAGTATGTTGTCAATGATGCTAACAGTTATACACTTACCAGGAGCTAAGAATAACCAGGTACCAAGGGACCCACATTTCAGAGGAGAGGTGAGTTAAGAACCTCAGGCTATGCTGTTATGTAACTGTTACTACCAGCCCTGTATCATGGTCCTCCTCCATATTCACTTTACCCAAATGAAATTATTTAATTTGATTTTCATTTGATTTCTAATTTGTATTTACTAGCTAATCCCATTTTATGTAGAAAGCAGGGGGAAAATCTAGCCTATCAGCCCCAAAACCCAGTTCTTACAAGAAATATTTTGAAAAATATAGATTAAATGCCAAAATAAATGAACTAAAATATTGGATTTATTTAGCCTGTGCAAATGCTGAGTCTTTATAGATCCTGAGTTATCTTACAGAAGTCATTTAGGAAGTAATGTACTAAAAGAATTGATTTCCCTTTAACAAAGAACATTTTGTCTTTGAGATGAATTTGAATTGTTTTCAAACCTGTCTAAGGGTTACTTTTCTGCAAGTTGCTTTTTAGAAAGCACCTTTATTATCCTAAAATCATCAGTTTACCCACCATGCCAGTGATTTGACTGACCCTCCTACAGAGGATTGTGTTTTGAGATAATCCATATGTTTGTAGGAGATAGAAACGAAGAACTTAGAAACTGCCCAGAGATAGAAACCTATTCCATCAGAAGCATGGTGGTGATCTATGGCTGGGTAGGCGGCCATCCACCTGGTGTGCCTAGTGGGTCTCAGATGGCCCTCCATTATTGTATTCATACCTGGTTTTGAATTAAATCATTGATGGCAGCTTCAAAAATTTAGTTATGTGGGAAGAAGAAGACAGTATTCCCTATGTCTTAAGAAGACAGTATTCTTCCTGCATGGGGAGGGGGGGGGGTCCTGCTACTTGCCACTTACAAACTCAATTACATGCTTACAAATGTCAGTAGAAAGGAAAGATGCCTTTAATTAACAATGTAGCTGTACACCTCTGATTGAGACCTGAATCCACAGTCTTTTAACTGATATTGTGCCTGATCTCAGGTTCTTAATGTCTGTGTCATTGCAGAAAGAATTCAGTGAGAGACAAAGTGACAGGTAAGAAGGAGATTTATTTAGAGAGAAATATTCCACAGAGTGTGGTCCATCTCAGAAAGTGAGAGACCCTGAAGTACGATGCGGTTAGTTTTTATGAGCTTAGTAATTTCATAGGCTAATAAGTGGGGGGAATATTCTAGCTATTTGGGGGAAGAGGATGGGGATTTCCAGGAATTGGAATCCCACTTTTTAACCTTTGCAGTCTGTCTTGTATCTGTCATGACATCTGTGGGTGTGTCATTTAGCTTGCTGACATGTTACAGTGAGCATTTAATGAGACTGAAGTTCCACTGCAAATCTTCTGCCGTCTTGGACCTTGCTGGTTCTAAACAATTAGCATAGTGTCATTCTTTTAAATGTTGTGCCCTGCCCCCTTCCGTCTTATTTCAAGAATGGCAGCAATCTGGAAAGATGATAGACTTAGCATCCCCAAAAAACTGTCTCAGAAGATTCTATTCAGTCATGAAAGCTTTTAATGTCAGATAATCATTGACACAGAGGGCCAGAGTCATTGTCCCCTGCTGTGAGCAGGCTTGTGATCGTCCTCTAGATCTTATCTTGTTCACATAGTCTGATCGCACAGTTTGTTCAGGAGATTACTGAAGGGGAAGCTAGGAGAGAGACCTGGGCATCTGGTAATTACTTAGTCTTCATTTCTATTTCTTTGATCTAAGGAAGGAACCAACAAGTTAGGCCAGGTATTGAGTGATCAAAAGATTTGAAAGATGTGCTTGGGCTGGAGTGGAGTAGAGCATGGGAGTGCTTGCTTTAAAAGTTAGTTATACCTTTGCTAAAATAAGAAAAGCAACTTCCTGCCGAGGGTGGTTTCCTGCAAAGAGCTGCTGACAAATCCCACTTGTCAGAACATCAGTCCATTTCTGTGGGATTAGGGGTGAAGTTCTATCTTCTGTGATTTCTTCATGTTGATACAGGGCACTGTATTCTCAAGAGTGGAAGATGTCAGCATGGGTCTAGAGCATCTCTTTGCTGATTGTTTTCGTTGCCCCCTTAACATACAGACAGAGCAAGCTACAATTATTATGATACCTACAAAGACATAGAGTAGTAATGTTAATGCCATTCCCCTGAGACCAGTTCTTGGAATTGTACTAGCCACAGATTCAGTACTGCTCAAGATGGAGCAGCTTATATCATGGCTCCAGTCAGATCATCACGCAGTTAGCTTTCTTCTTCCCAGGACCGTTGTAAGAATATCTGTAAAACAAGTTAGAAATATGCATCAGACTCTGAGTCTATGACTCTATCGTCCTAATCATTTACTGTTCGGTTTGGTACTTGGATGGGAGGAGGCCCTGCAGGGTTTTGCCCCAGTCCACCTCGTCTCTATTAATTCTTCGACCTGATGACCATTAATAGACCTCTGGGCAAGAGAATAGTGCATGGATAAATTCTGATAAACAGGAGGGTCAAAAAGTATCTGGATAAAGAGATTCTTACTAAGAGGGGGAGAATTATTTGCTACACAAGATTTGGGAGGCAAAATGGTCACCTCATAATGACTCATGCAACCAATTTGGGAAGTAGCGTGTTTGAAGCAGGCAAAAGCTGTGTGACTTTACAAGCATTTCCAAAGTTTTCAGTAATACCTCAAAATTGAATACTCTAAATGTAGTAGACTCAGGATTTATAGAGATTGCAAAAGGATCGCCTAAAGACTGCATTCGGAGTGCAAATACCCAAGGGTGAGTGTAGAGATTCCCAGAAATCTACATTTTTACCCAGCAGCTTAGATGGTCCACATCCTCTTTTTTTTTTTTTGAGAAATACTGCCCCGGAGTGTACGGGAATGCTGCTATGCTACTTAAGCTTGATTTTCAGGTGCTGATTTCTTAAATCAGTGGTTCTCATCTCTGACTGCACATTAAAATCACCTGGGGAACTTTAACAACATTCCGGTTGCCAAGGCCCCATCCCCCTGTAGTTCTAATTCTGGGGTGGGTCCAGGCATCAGTGCATTTCAAAAGGTCCCCAGGTGACTCTAATGTACAATCAGGGTTGAGAATTATAGTCCTAAGCATCGTAAACTGATTGCCTAAGTAAGTGAACCCAGCTCCCCACAAGTGCCTAATTTACATGATGATAATTGATGGCCAGCCTATTTACCTTGGTCTGTCCATGACGTTCCTGAATCAGAGTTCTCTTTTTTGTTTTGGTATGAAGCTGGAAAGAGGAACAGAACATATAACCTGCTAAAGCTCATGTCTTCAATTAATCACATAATGTCATTTGCACTTCCTCTTGGATTTTGTTTGGTTATGGTTGTTATTTCATTTTGTTTTGTTGCTCATTTGGGAGGGCTGGATTTTGGTGAGAAGAGTTAACACTGACCATTATTGAAAATGGGAATGTTCTAGTTTGATTCATTTCAACACAGCTTCTAGATTGCTGGGTTTCATAAAACAGCTGAAGATCTGAGATATAAATCACAGAAATTTGGAATGTTTTGAAAAAGATTTATTTTTTGCTGCGCTGGGTCTCTGTTGCTGTGTTAGGGCTTTCTCTAGTTGTGGCAAACAGAGGCTCCCCTTCGTTGCCCTGCAGACTTCTCATTGCAGTGGCCTCTCTTGTTGCGGAGCATGGGCTCTAGGGCCTGTGGGCATGAGGGTGTTGACTCAGTAGTCGTGGCACTTGGACTTAGTTGCTGTGTGGGATGTGGGATCCTCCCAGACCAGGGATGGAACCTGTGTCCCTTCCATCTTCCCCTCCATCAGCAAGCAGACTCTTAATGAGTAGACCACGAGGGAAACTCAGAAATTCGGAATTAAAAAATATATGTATTTCACAAGGATAAGTGGGCTGATTTTGCTGAGTGATGAAGTGCAGGTTCTTATCAAACAATAAACATTTGTAAATTTCAGATACAATTTAGTTTACCAAAACTCAGTTTTCAAACAGCTCTGCAAATGTGTGAATCGTACATAAATGAGATGCCTGTCTGCTAAATGAAATTTTTCCGGTGCACAGACCTTTTCCTTAAATAGAGATTATAGGCTTGCTTTGCTACAAAATACGTACACATCTGGTAGGATTTTTTTTTCACAGACAGTACTCATTTCTATCAATGCTTTCAAAATTGGAATGTACAAATATATATGATATAAAAGCTCCACAGATTCTATATGGGGAAGTTCTTAGTTGTTCAGCAAGCAAATTAAGATAGTAGTCTTTCCACAGGCTTCAGAGAGGGACCTGGGTTTGTGTCTACTTTTATAAGAAGCTTCAGCTTTGGCCTGCAGGGAGAGAGCCAGTGACTGGTTCTCAGTAATTGCACCTTCATATTCATACACCCACTTAGGGCAACGATGACTCATCATGGATTTACGAGGGCTGTCGTGGCTCCCATTTCATTGAATCCTGCTGTCAGTGACTTAATTAGCCTTCCTGAAACTTCCCCACTTTGACAGATTTTTTTCAATAAGCACCCACACACACACAGGGTCTCTGAAGGCTTCTGGGGCCTCGTGACTGGATAACTGAGACACGACAAGTCAGCCTTGGAGGAAATCCCATGTGTGACTCACTGGCGTGTGGGTCTAATCTCTGAGCCGCCCAGAGTGGCAGTCTGCTACTTACTAACAGGCCGACACTGCCCCCAAGCAGTTCTGTTCGAGGATTTATGCAGGAGAGGCAGGGAGGAATGGCTATGGAGGAGATGAACTGGGGGTTCCTACTGTTCTGCCCCAAGCGGCTATGTGACGACTCCAGGAGGGGACAACGGAGGCCTTCTCTGCACCAGCCCCATTGGAAGATTCCCACAGTGTGGGCGACAAGCTATCAACAGAAGGGAGGAGCAGGAAGGATGGCAGGTTTTAGTTTTTTATCCCTATTTCTGGATCCTTGAGCAAATTAACTTCCTTCAGCCTTTCCTCACCTGGAAGTAGCAGCTCTTTCCAGTTCTAGATTCTGGGCCCCTAAGTGGAGGGTCATCTATAAGCACACACTTTAAAAAATTCTGGGACTTCTGCGGCAGTCCAGGGGTTAAGATCCCATGTTTCCACTGCAGAGGGCATAGGTTCATTCCCTGGTTGGGGAAATAAGATCCCACGTGTCTCTCAGGTGCCCAAACAAACAACAACAAAATTAAAAATTCCCATGAAACATTAGCTTCTCTTGATTGGCCTTGGTCATCTATAACTTGAAAATCTCACAGAATACATGCTGACCCTAAGCAACTTGATTTTCTAATAGTATGGAGGTGTAAGTTGTATCAAAGCATGTGCGTGTATAAATAGCAAGGTCCTATTGTACAGCACAGGGAGCTATATCCAGTTCCCCTGTGGTAAACCATCATAGAAAAGAATATGAAAAGGAACACGTGTATGTATAAGTGAGTCACTTTGGTGTATAGCAGAAATTAGCACAATATTGGAAATCAACTATAATTTAATCCAATTTTTTAAAAAAGTCAGTGAGGCTATGAGACCAGCTCATATACTAATAGTCATGTCATTGTGCTTAGTCGCTCAGTCATGTCTGACTCTTTTTGACCCCATGGACTGCAGCCCTCCAGGCTCCTCTGTCCATGGGGATTCTCCAGGCAAGAACAGTAGAGTGGGTTCCCATGCCCTCCTCCAGGGGATTTTCCCAACCCAGGAATTGAACCCAGGTCTCCCACATTGCAGGCGGATTCTTTACCATCTAAGTCACCAGGGGGCCCCAAGAATACTGGGGTGGGTAGCCTACCCCTTCTCCAGGGGATCTTCCTGACTCGGGAATCGAACTGGAGTTTCTTGCATTGCAGACAGTTTCTTTACCAGCTGAGCTACCAGGGAAGCCCAGTCATGTCACCACCAAAATGGATATATGGGAAGATCAGTAGCAATGTGTCTGAAACCTAGTTTATTTACTAGTAGATTTATCGAATGAATTAGAAGTATATTGCAAAATATAAATGGAAATACATAACAAACCTAATTTATTTAGTTCACTAAATAAGAGTCCTACGTAGGTCCTTGAGAAAATTTACATCATCCATATGGTATCATAACTATTTTGCTATAATTGGTAGAAAGCCAACTTTCCCTTAAACAGAAGACAATTGCTTCTGTTCACCTGTCTGGGAAAGGGACTAAAGACATTCCTTGAAACCAAGGAAAAGGTGCAAACTCTTTTCTGTCTCTCAAGAATCTCTCTCAAAACGCAGGACTTGATGCTGTTAGATTCATCCTTTATCTCCTTTCTTTGCCTCAGATTGTCTTTATTTGGCTTCATTCCACACCAAACTCTCTCCAGGCATCAGAGAAAATTACTACCCCAGTGCTTTCAAACCTTCTCTGTGTTTTGGTTTCCTTGTCTTTGAAATGTGGGTAGAAACACCACTGAACTCCTGGGCTTGCTTTGGGATTAAATGTGTTGATACATGAATGTGCTGAGGTCAGTACCTCATACATAGAAACTATTCACACAGAATAGTAATAACAGCTAGTATTATAACTGCCCCACCTCAGAGTGGAAATGATCTTGGGTGGCCTCAGCCTGCAGTGGCTTAGAGCAGGGTTTCAGTTCCTGGACAAAGATTGAAATTGCCCCGTGGCAATGGGAGCCCTGAATCCCAGCCACTAGACCTCTGGGGCCCAGTGGCCAGTGAAAAGGTCCTGGCCCATCAGCTGTGAAGAAATGAATTTGTCCACATAGAGACAGAAAGTAGTGAAGCAAGTAAAGTGTTTATTAGAAGGAAAAAAAAAAGTACAGTATGTTATGTGTGGATGAACGCATGGGTAGGCTCAAAGAGAGAGTCATGCCATGCATACACCCACATCTTTTAGCCAAGATGCCTTCCAGACAAGAGGTCCATGGTAGTTGACATTACTTACGATGAGGTGATGCCCCCTCCCTTTTTGACCTCCAGGGAGCCTTTCTGTACATGTGTAGTCAGGAAGGTCTCCTTGACTTTAAGAATGAGGAATATGTGGTCTTTTATCTCTAATCTGAATAGAGCTCAACTTCCTCTTGGAAGAGACATCAACTGTTCAGTCTGGGGCCCATCTATCTCCTGCCTCAGTAAGGACTTCTCTCTCTCTCTATCTATAAGTCATCAAGGGCAGGAATCTTTTTTTTTAGTTAATTAATTTTTGGCTCTGCACTGACTTTTCTCCAGTTGCAATAAGTGGGGGCTACTCTCTAGTTTGGGGCCACTGGCTTCCCATTGAAGTGGCTTCTTCTATTGCAGAGTACAGGCTCTAGGGCACCTGGACTTCAGTAGTGGCAATGCCCAGACTCTAGAGCTTAGGCCCAATAGTTGTGGTACATGGGCTTAATTCCTCCTTGAAACGAGGGATCTTCCAGGATCAGGGATGGAACTCATGTTTCCTGCATTGGCAGGTGGTTTCTTTAGCACTGAGCCAACAGAGAAGCCCCAGAACAGGACTCTTAATGACATACTAACACCTTGTACCTCCTTGTAAACAAGAGGATGGAGAACTGTGGTGGAACAGGCCTGGGCATGAGACCCCCTCCTCCACTCAGGGCTTCCTGGGTGGGAGATAACCTTTAGCCAGAAACCAGAGCTGCCCCAGCACACGGAATCCAGCAGCCCTGCTACTGTAGAATAGTTAGAATCCTCATGTTCTCTCGCATTCGATGCTCTCAACCATCCTGTTCTTCCAGGTGAAAATACTAAGTGAAAATCATGCAGGTTGAGCAAGATGCTTAAGTTCTCATAGCTTCACTTGCTCATTAAAAAATGGGTGCATAATGAGAACTCAATTTTGTGTGTGGGGAAGGATGACTGCTGCATAGTAGAGCCACCTCCCCACTCTACCTTCATTGCTGTTCAGTTACTGAGTCCTGCTCAACTCTGCCACCCATGGGCTGCAGCACACCAGGCTCCTCTTCCTCCACTGTCTCCCAGGTGAAGGCGAAGGAAGGTGAAGAGTTTGCTCAATTCAGGTCCATTGAGTTGATGATGCTATCTAATCATCCCATTCTCTGCCGCCCATTTCCTTTTGCCTTCAGTCTTTCCCAGCATCAGGGTCTTTCCCAGTGAACAGTATAAAGGATACGATACTGGAAGATGAGCCTCGTAGGTTGGAAGGTGTCCAGTATGCTTGTGGGGAGACCAGGGGGTAATTACTTATAACTCCAGAAAAATGAAGCAACTGGGCCAAAGCAGAAACTATCCTCAGCATCTCACTAAATAAAAGAAGGAGGTACTTTCTTCCAAGAGGGAAAAGAGGCAGGTTAAGAAAACTCTTATGTCTCTCTAACAGTCATTAATACATTGTTAGAATGCAAACATCTCTAATTAAGAGCACAGTTGGTCCTGAAGAGGTGATGCTCCTTTGATGAAAGAGTTCAACCTCTCTTGTCCTTGCTACTCTTCCCAGAAAAAGAATAACATGTCCATGTTTGCACAGCCAAGATTCTCTCCAACTCTGATAGTCTGATTCCGTATTCCTGTGACTAACAACATGCTTCAAATTGTTTATTTTCTTGTGCCATCACTCTTAACTCATTCCTTTCCTAAGCATTTTTTTTTGTATTACATTTAGAGAAAATTCATTGAGCACATTGTCTGTTTGGCTTTGGACTTGCATTTAATTAAGTGTGAATCCCACTAACGTATTTCTGACCAGTATGGTGGCTGATGTTTGGTTAGTTTCTCCCATGAGATGTAAGCTGCTCCCACCCACAATTCCCGCAGCTCAAGGTCTTAAATGATTTATTGATATTGGCTGACTCTAGCCGTGCCTGTGCTCTAAAACCCTAGAGCCTGAACGCCACTGCTTAGACTGAAGGCCATCAGGACATTTCATGAACAGAAATCTGAATTCTGCCACTTGGTGCAGGAACTGTGTCCTTTTTTGCCTTCAGTTTTGTGTTCCAGCAGGAGGTCATTTCTACCTGTTTGTACGAGAGCACACAGGAGCAATACCGGTTCACATGTATGCAGACCCCTGTTCTTTTTCTGTCCCTCAGGGTGTCCCCTAGGACTCTATTCCTAAGCCCCTACTATCAGCAATCTCTACATTGCCTTTGAGACAAGTTACTCATCTGAAGATGGGTTGTTTCTCAACCTCCTCAGACCCAGTTCATTTAAGCCATGTTTGATACTCATATCTCTTGTTGGAAGCTTCTTGCTGGACATAAAGCATTCAGTGCAACCAGATTTCCTGTAAGCGAATGTAGATAATGTAGAATTCTGACCTGCCCCTGTGGCTCTTCACAACTGGTTCCTGCTCTGCGAGGTAGCTGTAAAAGGAGAAGGCTGTCCAAAGTCACCTGAAACGTAGGTCCTATATGAATATCCAGGAAAGGGTGAGACATATTTCCTTCTTCCCCTTTAGCCTCTAAGCTGAGAATTTCATAACTTGTAATTATTAAGCACCCGCCCAGTTCAAAGTGTATGTTGAGTTGCTGGGACTGGAACTAGAAGCTAAAAACCATGGACTCTACCTCCCAGGGGCTTAAAGTTTAGTTAATAAAATAAAGAAACACACCCATGAACAATGTACTCATAAAAATACATGGATGGTAGTGTAAGCTATGAAGACAGAGATTTGAGTGACGGCACAACAGACCTAGGGAGAAACAGACAGGTCCTCAACCAGGAACAGCACAGTCTCCACACCAACCCCCCCTGGACACGCTCTTTCCACTTTGGCTGGATCATCTGGAGGAGCCTGGGTAGTTCCTTGATATTAAAGATTGAATGTCATTCCATAGGGGCTTCCCAGGTGGTTTAGTGGTAAGAATCTGCCTGCCAATGCAGGAGATGCAGATTCAGTCCCTGAGTAAGTAAGATCCCCCAGAAAAGGAAATGACAACCCACTCCAGTGTTCTTGCCTGGGAAATCCCAGGGGCAGAGGAGGAGCATGGTGGGCTATAGTCTATGGGGATGCAAAACAGTTGGAACTGACTGAGTGACTAAACATCATTATTATTCCATAGAGACTATTCAGTCTCACAAAAAAATGCTCTTCCAAATCTCTCCATCCTTATCAGCAAATGCCTCTCTTAGCCTACCCACTGTGATTGGTATCTGGGAAGGTTCAAAATGTTCTCCCCTTTGTCAATCAGGATTTCAGCAGGAAGTAGCATACTCAAACGTGCATTTAAGGAAAATTTAATGAAAAGGCTACATGTGAACTGTGGGCAGGAGAAGAGAATCAACAAGGGATGTTGAGATACCTAGGGTCTAGCCATCATTGGGAGCTATTACCTTACCCTCTAGACCTAAAGGGGCAAGGGGAAGAAGCTGTTTCTGTAACCCAGTAAATGCTATAGCCAGTGAGGAGGGGCTGCCCTGGAGAAGCTGTGTCCATGGAAAAGGAACACAGCCTGTTGCCAAACAGGGATGCTAGAGAGAGAGAAGGAGAAAGTGGCAACTCTCTCTTTTTGTAAAGTAGGCCACCGAGCAGAGAAGGGCTGAGAATGGATCTGGAGGCAAAGAAAAAACACCCCAGACATCCCTCATACCCCAAGTGGGTGCTGTTTCTCACCAAGTTATGACAATGCCTTTCCAGGAGAATTCTTTCTGGGCTGGAGGATCACCTGGCAAGCTTTGGCTTGCCACTCTATGATTATTGATAAAACACTCAGTAAATCTAAGTACTTGGACTAATGGTTTATTTCCATTAAATCCAAACATCTTGATCTCGATGAAGCTGTCACATCTAGAAAGAGTAGCAAAAATGTTAACATATTGAAGTAAATCAGATGCCTTCAATGGAAATCTTTAAGAAGATGGTCAAGACTTTATCTTGTAAATTGATTTATCTATCTGTTAATGTATCAGATCATTACTAAGATGCCTATAAGTGTCTAGGAAACTGAACAATTCTCTCCCAAAGGCATATTTGCAATGAAACTGGAAACAAGGTTCTTTTCTTTGAATAATGCATTCCCTTTCTTCACTGTTTCCTTTTTATATATCTTGAGGTACTTTTGAGAAATTTTAATAAGAAAGTAAAATGGAGGATGCCATCTGATTAACAAATTTTGATGTAGAAGCAATATTCTGAAAAGCCAAGCTTTCATTTATTCTAACCCTCAGAGTTCAAGAGTGGAGAAGTACCTGGAGACAAAGACACAGAAAGATATGGGCTGACCTCAGAATACGCTCAGGGTTTTCAAGTCTATTGTTGATCCATAACAGCTAAATGGACCCAGAAGTGAATTAGGAATTGCTATTTAGTCTCACTTTCTCTACTAAGAAGTCATATCCTGACTTTTCACACAAATATAATAAAAGCTATCACTGTGTATTTAGTGCTTGCTATGTACTGCTAAGAACTCTTAAAAGTTTTCCATGCATTAACTCATAATAATCATCTGAGGCAAGGATTATTCTAAATAACAACCCTTAGAAACCCTTAGTTAATATGCCCCCAAAGCAAAAGAACTGAAATTTGAACCTAGAATTCAAGTTTCACAGACTGTGTTCTTAAATTCAACCTCTGGTTGCTCCAGATTATGTTTGTGTACAGCTCTGGGGCTTTCAAAATCTTAGTAAAATATTTATAAATGTACTTATCCTCTACCTCATTTCTCAAAATTTATATCAATTTTATTGCCCATAAATCTCAAAACAGTGCTGTGAGATAGATATTATTTTTTTCCATCATAATCAGGAAACTGAATGACTGAGCAAACTGCCTAATCAGGAAATAGCAGAGTCAGAACTTGAGTCCAAATGTTCTGAAACCAGATCCCATCATTGTTCTGCTGAAACATAGCATCCTCAAGTCACTCCATCAAGAGCATGAATTCCTGACCCTGCAAAGATAAACGGACTCAGGTTGTAATCTGGGCTGCAGGACTTATTGTCACTGTGTCCTCAGCCAGTAATTTACTCTCTAAGCCTCAGTTTCCTTACCTTTAAAATTGGGATGAAAAAAAAACTTACCTTAGAGTTCTGGACCTCCTTAATCAAAAAACAAAATTGATCAGAAGCCAAAAGAAAAATTCAGACAGTGCTTTATTGGAGCCCCTGCTATAGCAGGGAGAGCAAGAACAGGTAACAGTTTCCCTTGCTAGCTCAGTGAGGGTAGGGACAAGCTGGTTCCTTATTCGAGGTGAGGGTAGAGGTATGTCTAGGGTTGGGTTAGAGGGGTGGATTAGGTGGTCTTCCCACCTCTTTGGTGATGTTGAGTTTTAGGCCAACTTTTTCACTCTCCTCTTTCACTTTCATCAAGAGGCTCTTTAGTTCCTCTTCACTTTCTTCCACAAGGTGGTGTCATCTGTATATCTGAGGTTATTGTTATTTCTCCCGGCAATCTTGATTCCAGTCTGTGCTTCATCCAGACTGGCATTTCCCATGATGTACTCTGCATGTAAGTTAAATAAGCAGGGTGACAATATACAGACCTGACATATTCCTTTCCCAATTTGGAATCTGTCCATTGTTCCATGTCCGGTTCCAATTTCTGCTTCTTGACCTGCATACAGATTCCTCAGGAGGCAGGTAAGGTGGTCTGATATTCTCATCTCTTGAAGAATTTTCTACAGTTTGTTGTGATCCACACAGTCAAAGGCTTGGTGTAGTCAATAAAGCAGAAGTAGATGTTTTTCTGGAACTCTCCTGCCATTTAAGTGCATTTATATGGATTTCCCTAGTACCTCAGCTGGTAAAGAATCTTCCTGCAATTCAGGAGACACTGGTTTGATTCTTGGGTCAGGAAGATCACTTGGAGAAAGGATAGGCTACCCACCCACTCCAGTATTCTTGGGCTTCCCTTGTGGCTCAGATGGTAAGAATCCACCTGCAATGTGGGAGTCTTGGGGTCAGTCCCTGGGTTGGGAAGATCCTCTGGAGAAGGCTACCTACTCCAGTATTCTTGCCCAGAGAATTTCCTGGACAGAGGAGCCGGGCAGGCTGTAGTCGACGGAGTTGCAAAGAGTCAGACGTGACTGAGCAACTTTCACTTTTACTTTATACATGTTTGGAGCAGCAGGGAAAGTATTTGACTAGTGCTTGCCTCTGAATAACAGGAAGTATTGTTTAAAGCATGGTACGGAGCAGCAGGTATGGATACTGTGATGTTTGCGGTCGTTTCCACCACTTCACTTTAGGGCTTCTCTCTGCGAAACAGCCAGTCTGTGCAGAGTTGGACAGCAGCCTCAGGGCAGTATCTCAAACACATAGAAGGTGTGTCTATCTAGGACCTCCTTCAATAGAAAAAGCAGAGAGCTCAAGCTTTACCTCACATACCTGTATGACAGGGCTGGCCCTACCACTTACCAAGCTATCTAAACGTCTCTGTGCCTCTGTTTCCTTGTATGTAAACTGGTTATGATGCTGATAGCCCCCCACAGGATGTTGAGAGGATGAAGTAAATCAGCACATGTAATACGCTTATACAAGCAGGGGTCCTCACTAAACCCATGAACTACTTTTACATATCCTCCATGAGAACTGGACAGGACTGAGTTCCTGGTTTCTCTCAGGGAGAGCAAACGCAGCAATTAAAAGGGAGTACGATAAGTTCCAAATTTTCATTATCATTACGAATGTCAAATGGAAGCTAATTTCGGTATTCTCCACTAATATGGAAGCCAGTTTTCCTCTTCTGACATTTTAGAAAAGAGCCATTTATATTTATTGAGCACCTCCAAAGGACATGGCTGTATGCTGAGCAGTAGTGACAGAAGACGTCCATTTCCAGCGGAAAATGTCTTGTCATCTCTTTACTAGCTTCACATCTCGAATTTCAAAAGCACCAGTAGAAGCGAACACAGTGTTCTGCTGGACCCTTCTTCCCCTGGGTCCCAGGATTCAATTAAAATCATGTTCCATCTTGCCCGATGCAAAGTGTTTTAGATTAAAGGAGCCTGGAATGCAAGGACCGTATCTGTAAAAGCATACCTATAATGGACCCAGCAAAGCACCATGTAAACAGAGATGCTGAAAAAAGTCCATTTGATGATGAAAGAAAATCAGATAGGTAGATGGTTAAACAGATAGCTGCCCAGAGCTTTTCAGCCAGTGATTCCTTCATGAATGCAGCCTGCAGGACTGTTAATGAATTTTTAAAAAAAAATCTTATCATCATCATATCATTTCAGATTTATTGCCTTTTCTTTTTAGTCTCTCTTAACTTCAGTTCTGGCAAAACCTATTTTGGTGTGTTGCTCTTTGAGCATACTCAAAACCCATGTCAAGCTACCCTTTAAAAAGGCATTGGTGTGAATGCCATGGGAAAATGTACTCCAAGGTTGCAGATGAATTGATATGATTTCCTTGATTGTATCTTTTTATTTATGAGGCATAATTTATGAGCGCTGGAGAGCAAACTGCAATGAGTGATGACAAACTGCAGCCCAAGTCATAAATCAGGAACAGTGAAAGAAGAGGTGATTTTGATCGAATCTATTGAATTAGCTGTTGGCCTTAGCCAATATAGGTATTGGAAAGCCCTTTTTAATATCTATTTGTCTCTCTCCTGGGAGTGTGGTCACAATCTCATTACATGCCCCTAGAAAACAAATAATTTAATTGTTTGCCTGTTAACATGTAACCTATTTACTCTTATTAATTACTGGCATAGTGGTTCATGTTGGACTTGTTTGTTTCTGATGTGAATTGTCATGAAAATATATTCATATTCTCCAGTTTTTGTGAATAATGTTTCATCCCTAGTGCTGCTTGATGAAACAATATTGTTGAAATGTTTCTGTTTTATCAAGAATTGCCATTATTCCAAAAGGAAGTATGTTATAGAATATCAAGAAGTTGCAGAGAACTGAAAAATTCCCCCATGCATTAATCCTATGAGAGTCACAGTTATACTTCAACTTGTAATAAACAGCCTGGAAACAAGTGAAAAATCTCAAAATGCTTCAAGGGGAAGGACAGCCACTGTCACTTACAGTAGGAGTCATCAGATAAGAGGGTTTTTGTGAAAGATCACTGGCTGAATTTGGTTATTCCTATGTGTGTGTGTCAGTCACTCAGTTGTGTCTGACTCTGCAACCCCATGGACTGTAGCCAGCCAGGCTCTACTCCATGGAATTCTTGAGGCAAGAGTGCTGGAGTGTTCTCATTTCTCCAGGGGATCTTCCTGACCGAGGGATTGAAGCTGAGTCTCCTGCATTGCAGGCAGATAGATTCCTTATCTCTGAGGCACTAGGAAAGTCTCATTATTCCTGTGGTCCATTTTTATATGGAAAATGATAACAAATACATGACCAAGTAGACATCAACTGGATACTAGCAGTATAGAAAGCACTGCTAGGTTTGATCTCTTGGTCTTATCGAGACTTGTAGCATTTCCTCAACGAAAAGAATCATAAGGTATTTTTATAATTAAGAAACCCTGAAATTTTACATGAAGAATTTCTCTTCGCACTAAGACTGCACTTGGAAAATATTAGTCCCGGGGAATGTTGTTTAAGAAAGTTATGGCTGGGGAATGTTATTTGAGAAAGTTATGAGCCATCGAGTGAGACAAAGCATTAAAATGAAAACTACAGTTAAGCATGGAAATTTTGCTAAAGAATAGTTAGGTCATTAATATAAGCACCCAATGGGCCCCCACGCTAAGGTTTCTAAAGTGTCTCTCTTCTTTCATCCTCACTGGAGTCGTGATTCCTTCTCTTTCTCTTCTACAAAATTTCTTACAAATGCTTCTGTTCACAAACTCTTGCTTTCCCTCTGGAATAAACTTAGGAGGGAAAATATTGGGTGAGAGGAATTAAGTACATTTTAAAATAGTTAATAATGTTAATCTGGGCTGCATGGGGGGGGGGGGAGTAGCCAGCAAGTTCTAGAAATAACAGTATTTCAAGAAATTTGCACCTGAAGTGAAAACTAGGTGCCAAATGGTCATTCTCCAAAAGCTAGTGAACTCTGGTTTGTTTGGATTCTGGCCACTGTAATAAACTCAGCTGATGATCATTGCAATTGTAACATATTCAGCCAGATACATGCTGTGTGTTTATTTGAATGGCTGAAGGTGATGACAAAAGTAACAATTCTGAATAGACAACATGGGAATCGAAATTGGAAAAAAAAAAAAAAAAGCTGCATGATTTCTGTACCTGGTTCTGTAGGGAATAGCTCTGTGTTTCTCAAACAAGACTGGGCACAAGAATCACTTGGAAATGTTTTTAAAAGGCAGGTTCTGAGATCGTTTCACTAGAAATTCTCTTATAGGAACGCAAAATGATTCTGAAGATAATAGACAAGGAGCACGTTTGGACAAAGACTCCTCTGAAGGAAGATTGGTAAAAGGCAGTTTTCAACAGAGGACAAACAATTGAACCCATTGTTTCCACAGCAGTGAGATTTGGGCAGCATTGTGGCAGATGTTGACATTTCATGGAATTAAAACTTTTTAAAGCAACATATAGTAATTAGTCCTAGGAGGCTGGGAAAGTGGGCAGAGGATAAATAAAAGAACAATGTTATCTTCAATGGGCAACAGCATAAGATTGGTGATAGTCACTAGTTAGATAACAAAAATTAGATGGAAAACAAATAGATCTACTCTTTTGCTAGTCAATTAGAAAATTTGGGGTTAGATCGTTTTAGTTATTTTTAATTTATTCAAATATTTAATCTGTTTTCTATGACATCTTCTTACATTGTAACTCCTTTCATGGTTTCACCCAAAACCTTGGAGAGGAAAGCACCCCATCTCAGCCAGCCCTAACCTGTTCTAATTAATAGCTCTAAGTTGGGAAACTCCTAACTCTTACAGTTATAATGTGTGGGTGTGTGTGTATATATGCGCACATGTGCAAATGTTCATTAAACCCAAATGATAAAAACTTTAATCACCTTTAATTTTTTTATTATCAAAGGATAAATATGTTCAACTAGATAGTGTGAGTATGAGAATATTTTGCATAAACAAAAGATGAAATGTATCCTTACTTTTTTTCACTCTTGAGCATGAAATTCATAAACTATATTTTAGTTTTCAACTCTTAAAAAGTCCCTTCTTTTTTCTGGGTAACTCATATATTGTTTATATACCCTGGTGGCTCAGTGGTAAAGAATCTACCTGCAATGCAGGAGATGCAGGTTGGATCCCTGAATCAGAAAGATCTCCTGGAGAAGGAAATGGCAGCCCACTCCAGTGTTCTTGTCTGGGAAATCCCATGGACAGAGGAGCCTGGCAGGCTACAGTCCATGGAGTCACAAAGAGTCAGATATGATTTAGTGACTAAACAACAGCAATAACAATATGTGAGGGGATCTTGGAATATAAATCAGGTGGGTTGGTTTATTAGTTTGGTAAATAAGAGGTAGATAGGTGGCAGATAGATATAGATATTGTGTTAGCCGAAAAGTTCATTCAAGTTTTTTCATAACATCTTATGGAAAAATGCAAATGAACGTTTTTGCCAACCTGATAGGTAGCTAGATAGACAGACTAAGAAGGCAACTCTACCTCTGTTCTCAAGATATCTCATTTCTTAATGTTTATATTGGTACATTAAAAATAGAAGATCAGAGTATACTATTCACATTTCCGCATACAAGATCTCTGCTTTTTATCTACCATATAAAGATGGACCTAAATCTTTGGGCCATTATTTCTCAGTAAAAATAAACCATAAGCATAATCTGTTAGTATTTTTATCCTGAACCTTAAGCTATACTTATTTCCTTTATCTCCTGTTTAGCTGGGCATAGACAAAAATCTACAGCGATTTTTAGCTAAAGGACTTTTTACCTTGAGAGAGAGAAAGACAAAAAGTGAATCAGTGACAGTTTCTTTCTGCCTTTCTTCTGGTAGTTTGGCATAAGAGATACTGCCTTGTGGTACAAGTCTTGAGAAATCCATAATGCTTCATTAGCACAGCTTTCTTCACTGTAACTGCTTTCATTTTCAGAGGAGCTCATGTAAATAGGCTGCTCCTGCTTTGCATAAGCATGTTGATTTATATGAATGCTATTTTGATCTCAAATTGATTGAATGCTAAAAAGAAAGACTAGGAAAAAAGCACTGTATTATGAAGGTCTCTTCTCAAAGACAAAAGACACCAGAGCCCACATTCATTCCCAGTTACTGATGGCGAATTCTGTATGGCCCAGTTTTTTTTTTTTTTCCCCTAGAGAAATACAGTAAAATACTACATTACTGAGATTCAAGTATTTTAAAATACCACGGGTTAAATTATATTTTGGAACTAGAACTTCACCCCATAAAAACTCACACAACACAGAAAGGCATTAGGTCTAGACCTCACTGCCAATGTGAGCATTAAAAAGCCTTAATAGATTTGGTGCTCAGTAGTTAATCCGCCTGCCAATGCAGGAGACGCAGGTTTGGTCCCTGGGTCAGGAAGATCCCCTGAAGGAGGGCATGGCAACACACTCTAGTATTCTTGCCTGGAAAAACTCATGGACAGAAGAGCCTGGTGGGCTACAGTCCATGGGGTCTTCAAGAGCTGGACACGAATGAGTGACTGAGTGTGAATTAATAGGCAGTTTGCTGAATTTTTATTTTGTCAAACCCAGTTGCACTTTCCTCCTTGGGTTCATCTCCATCCTTTGTGGCCCCTACTAAAATCCTGTATGCACTTAAATTACCAGCCAAAGGAAACTATAAGCAAGGTAAAAAGACAGCCTTCTGAATGGGAGAAAATAATAGCAAATGAAGCAACTGACAAACAACTAATCTCAAAAATATACAAGCAACTTATGCAGCTCAATTCCAGAAAAATAAACGACCCAATCAAAAAATGGGCCAAAGAACTAAATAGACATTTCTCCAAAGAAGACATATGGATGGCTAACAAACATGAAAAGATGCCCAACATCACTCATTATCAGAGAAATGCAAATCAAAACCACAGTGAGGTACCATTTCACACTAGTCAGAATAGCAGCAATCCAAAAGTCTACAGGCAATAAATGCTGGAGAGGGTATGGAGAAAAGAGGACTCTCTTACACTGTTGGTGGGAATGCAAACTAGTACAGCCATTATGGAGAACAGTGTGGTGATTCCTTAAAAAATTGCAATCCCACTACTGGGCATACACACCGAGGAAATCAGAATTGAAAGAGACACGTGTACCCCAATGTTCATCACAGCACTGTTTATAATAGCCAGGACATGGAAACAACCTAGATGTCCATCAGCAGATGAATGGATAAGAAAGCTGTGGTACATATGCACAATGGAGTATTACTCAGCCATTAGAAAGAATACATTTGAATCAGTTCTAATGAGGTGGATGAAACTGGAGCCTATTATACAGAGTGAAGTAAGCCAGAAAGAAAAACACCAATACAGTATACTAACTCATATATATGGAATTTAGAAAGATGGTAATGATAACCCTGTATACGAGACAGCAAAAGAGACACAGATGTTTAGAACAGTCTTTTGGACTCTGTGGGAGAGGGAGAGGGTGGGATGATTTGGGAGAATGGCATTGAAACATGTATACTATCATGTAAGAAACAAATCGCCAGTCTAGGTTCGATACAGGATACAGGATGCTTGGGGCTGGTGCACGGGGATGACCCAGAGAGATGATATGGGGTGGGAGGTGGGAGAGGGGTTCAGGATTGGGAACTCATGTACACCTGTGGCGGATTCATGTCAGTGTATGGCAAAACCAATACAGTATTATAAAGCAAAATAAAGTAAAACTAAAAATTAAAAAAAAAATTACCAACCAAAGCCTTACACTTGGCAAAAAGTTTGATACCAGTATGTTCACCTTATTTTGCATCCCTTTCTCAAGAATATTTATTTTCTTTTCAAACCTTGTCACTTATTGTGTAATCAAGAATGCTTTCCTACCCTCCAGAAAGAAATTTTCAGTAAAACAGGTTAGTCTGGAGCAGACTGAAGTCAGAGGCTCTTTCTCATCAGCCTTACAGTCTAACCTCCTCATCAGTTATTTCCTATAGCTACTCTCCCTGTTGTAAGACTGACCATGGCCATTCCAGAGGGGCTGGTAAGAGCAGCTGTTGTGTTCTGCCCTGGACCCTGGTTTCCATGGAACCTGGCTCTCGCATTGCTAAGACAGTTTTCTGCTCCTCACTTCCCTGGGTCTATCAAAGCAAACCTTCATCATTCAAGGCAACCTGGGTATGTCTGTTTACCCTTGCAAGCTGAGATTTTACCTAATCCAGAATTGCAGGTAATTGTCTATAGACAAGTCATTTAATATTCATAATCCTGAGTATCTTATTTATTTGTATGGATGACATACAGATTCAAAAGCATGGCTTACTGGAAAGGCAGTAAAATTTCCTGGAGAGTAGAATTCTAGTTTTAGGTCTTGTGATTTCTGTCACCTTGAACAAGAGAGTCAAATTTCAGAGGCTTGATTTCCTCATCTGTAAAAGGGGCCAATAATATATTCTCCAGCCACCTTACAAAGTTGTCTTTGTGAGGGCCTAGTCAGTGAACACTTGTTAAAGTGTCTTGTAAAGTATAAAATTCATACAAATGTGAGTGATTATTATCCACATGGTGGGAGCAGTGGATCAGAGCACTGAAAAGAGCAGGCTGTACTTAGTATGTAGGTTAGTTATCTCTTTTTAAAATGGGGCATGCATATCAATTATTTCTCAATAAAACTGGGGGTGAAAAACAGTGTTTCTGGCAATCCTATCAGAAATAGCCTGGAGATTTGCTTTTGACTATAATTCAAGAGCAATTGAACATCAGAAAGATTACTTTTAGAGAAATCTGCAAAAAAAAAAAAAGTACAGAAACACTGATAGGAGTTAGCCTAACTGCTGAAATCTCTCCGATATTCATTAAATTCTCTTAAAGATATTATTGATGTGAAAGCAAAATAAAAATGAAACTAAACTCTCACTACAAAATATTCTCCTCAGTGTTTCCTAAATATCTTGCATTTGAACATTCCACATGCTCTTTTAACATTACACACCTAGAACATGTGTAGTATAGAATCAAGTTTTCAAGACTTGCCTTTAAAAGCTCAAAACAAATATATATAATTAAATACATATACATATATGTTATAAATAGACAATTATATATCATATGTATTATATGAATTATAATATTCATGTATGTGTATATATGTGTGTATACACACACACACACACACACACACACACAAAGACACCAAATGCAGAAAAATTTTCCTGAAGTTAGACTTGGCCCAACATGAAAGCTTACTAAGGAAGACTCCTACTCCTAAACATGCAGACAGTCCGCTTGTATTGCCATTTAGATCTATCATCCTGATTGATCACTGTGTAGTTGGCTATTATTGGGCCTAATTAACCCTATCCACTCACACATCCATCTACTCTGTCTATTGTACCTGACATTCTACAAATTACTTACTCATGCAAATAATGACCTAAGGCAACCTTTTAGGATATTCGTGTTTAATTATACAAATGGTGCTTGATAAATAAGATTATACCTCCTTCCATATGTTTATTCACTTCTTGATGAAAGGAAAATTTAATTTTCATGCAGATTGAGTGAGGACAGGGTTTAAGAATTGCTGAGTTTTATGGAGTCTGCAGATCCATCCGGTCTGCAGAAGCTAACAAAAATCACTTCACGCCCCACACAGGGATGAGCAGCTTTTCATTAGGCTTAAATCAGCTGATTGCATTTGGAAACCGAGGTTCTAATCAGCCCCTCTGTTGTTCACAGGGTCAAAGGCTAAAAAGAAGGAAGACCTGCCCTCCTCTGTGATTGTGAAGTTCCAGAATCAGTGTCTCTCATTCTGTTGTGTTCAGTTGCTCTGGTTGCCAGCTTCTTTGCAGCTTGAGGTTACCTTGCGTTTGATGGGTCTTACTGATTTCTCTTTGGAGGTCTGGGCTGTGAATTCAGCAGGAAAAGCCCCCAGCAGCTGGACGCGGTGCAGAACTGGACCTGCCCCCCCGGAAGGTCTCAGGGCCCCCGAGTTCCACGCGGTTTCTGCCACCCAAGCAGTGGTCAACATCAGCGCTCCCCGAAAGCCCAATGGGATTGTCACTCTCTACAGATTGTTCTCCAGGAGCACCAGCGGGGCCCAGACAGTGGTGAGCAGCAGTATTCTGATTGGCTTACTTAAATAATCAAGCTTGGTGCCCTTGCTTTTTGTTAGCCGTGATCCTTCTTTCTTATCCATCTGTTCTCAGTTGCCCCGTGGTGACCTCGGTGACACAAAGATCCCACTGCAAAGAAATAGCATCAGAAAAAGTACAGAAGATATGTAAATGCTTGGGGTGAGGAGGGCTAAAGGTGGTATTCAAGACTCCACCGATCTTGTAAGAAGCCTAAGACCTTAGAGATAATCAAGTTAATGAATGAATTTAATTAGGATACACATGTCAAGCACTTAACATAGTAGTGGCTTGTAGTAAGGGGCCAAGAAACAGTCTTTGTCAGTGATGTAAATGTTAATATGAAAAGGGAAAAAAATAGAGCAAAGGAAAACCTCAGAATCCCCATTTGGCATGAGCAAATCTCTAGTAACACACTGAAAACTCAGTCTTTCGAGAAAGTTCTAGGTCTTTGGAAAAGACAACAGAGTGGTTCAGCTCAGCCCTACCCCACTGTTCATGCAGTAACACATTTGGGGCACACTGAGGAGGTAAGACAGTCCTGTCATGGGAAATCACCTTTCACATTGTGTTTTAGCCCAGCCACTGGCTGAAAAGGACACTAGTAATCAACTAGTCTGGTTCCTGCATTATTTAAACCAAGAGACTACCATCCTGGAGATGAAGTCTCTTTTCTCTGCAGGACAGCTGGTATCACTCTCACATTTCTCATGAATAAGTATAGATTATAATACTTTGTTCACACAAACCTCATAGAGAAATTGTGCACATCCCAGTATTACATGATAAATTATTTAGACTGATTGAGGGAACAATTTTGGCAAGTGTGGAGAAATCCTTTGAGGCCAGCGTGCCAGGTATGGAAACACAATTTCAAAAGATCACTCACATGCAAGGAAGTCTCATGTTGAATGTTAAAGAAATATTAGCATATTTTCTACAAGGCTTCCGATTCAATAAATATAGATGATGTAAATACAATCAACCCTTGATTATCCATGCTTATAAAATGATAATATTAATAAACTAAAATAATTTATATTTGGAGTGCCTTGTATACATTTTTCTAAATAACAGGTAGCTCTTCTTAATTAAATGTTGCTTATGTCAATGTGAAAATGAGTTTCTAGATTCAGAGCTGTTCTGTTCCAAAGAACACTTATTAAAACCACAATAAGGTAAAAAACATTTGCTCCAGATAAACGAAAAAGTTTATAATGCAACAAAGGTAACTGAGGAAAAAAGTATATTTCATATAGAACAACACCTTTAGAGAAACATATGGACTTTCAAATTCTTAAATATATATAAATATATTGAAAAAGCAAGAGAGTTTCAGAGAGGTATCTTCTGCTGCTGCTGCTGCTAAGTCGCTTCAATCGTGTCCGACTCTGTGAGACCCCATGGACGGCAGCCTACCAGGCTCCTCCATCCTTGAGATTCTCCAGGCAAGAACACTGGAGTGGGTTGCCATTTCCTTCTCCAGTGCATGAAAGTGAAAAGTGAACGTGAACTCACTCAGTCATGTTCGACTCGTAGCAACCCCATGGACTGCAGCCTACTAGGCTCCTCCACCCATGGGATTTTCCAGGCAAGAACACTGGAGTGGGGTGCCATTGCCTTCTCCGAGAGAGATATCTACTACTGCTTTATTGACTAAGCCAAAGCCTTTGACTGTGTGGATCATAACAAACTGTGGAAAATTCTTAAAAGAGACGGGAATACCAGATCACCTGACCTGTTCCTGAGAAATCTATATGGAGGTCAAGAAGCAACACTTAGAAGTGGACATGGAACAACAGACTGGTTCCAAATCAGGAAAGGAGTACATCAAGGCTATATATTGTCACCCTGCTTATTTAACTTCTCTACAGGGTACATCATGTGAAATACCAGACTGAATGAAGCACAAGCTGGAATTCAGATTACAGGGAGAAATATCAATAACCTCAGATATGTAGATGACACCACCGTTATGAGAGAAAGCAAAGGAAAAGCCTCTTGATGAAGGTGAAAGAGGAGAGTGAAAAACTTAGCTTAATACTCAGTATTCAAAAAACTAAGATCATGGCATCCAGTCCCAGCACTTCATGACAAATTGATGGTCGCTTCAATCGTGTCCGACTCTGTGAGACCCCATGGACGGCAGCCTACCAGGCTCCTCCATCCTTGAGATTCTCCAGGCAAGAACACTGGAGTGGGTTGCCATTTCCTTCTCCAGTGCATGAAAGTGAAAAGTGAACGTGAACTCACTCAGTCATGTTCGACTCGTAGCAACCCCATGGACTGCAGCCTACTAGGCTCCTCCACCCATGGGATTTTCCAGGCAAGAACACTGGAGTGGGGTGCCATTGCCTTCTCCGAGAGAGATATCTACTACTGCTTTATTGACTAAGCCAAAGCCTTTGACTGTGTGGATCATAACAAACTGTGGAAAATTCTTAAAAGAGACGGGAATACCAGATCACCTGACCTGTTCCTGAGAAATCTATATGGAGGTCAAGAAGCAACACTTAGAAGTGGACATGGAACAACAGACTGGTTCCAAATCAGGAAAGGAGTACATCAAGGCTATATATTGTCACCCTGCTTATTTAACTTCTCTACAGGGTACATCATGTGAAATACCAGACTGAATGAAGCACAAGCTGGAATTCAGATTACAGGGAGAAATATCAATAACCTCAGATATGTAGATGACACCACCGTTATGAGAGAAAGCAAAGGAAAAGCCTCTTGATGAAGGTGAAAGAGGAGAGTGAAAAACTTAGCTTAATACTCAGTATTCAAAAAACTAAGATCATGGCATCCAGTCCCAGCACTTCATGACAAATTGATGGGGAAACAGTGAAAACAGTGGGAGACTTTATTTTGGAGGGCCTCAAAATCACTGCAGATGGTGACTGAAGCCATGAAATTAAAAGACACTTGCTCCTTGGAAGAAAAGCTATGATCAACCTAGACAGTGTATTAAAAAGCAGAGACATTACTTTGCCAACAAAGGTCCATCTAGTCAAAGCTACTGTTTTTCTGGTAGGTGAGTATGGATGTAAGAGTTGGACCATTAAGAAAGCTGAGTGCCAAAAATTGATGCTTTTGAACTGTGGTGTTGGAGAAGACTCTTGAGAGTCCCTTGGACTGCAAGGAGATCCAACCAGTCAATCCTAAAGGAATGTAGTCCTGAAAATTCATTGAAAGGACTGATGCTGAAGCTAAAACTCCAGTACTTTGGCCACTTTGTGCAAAGAACTGATTCACTGGAAAAGACCTTGATGCTGGGAAAGATTGAAGGCAGGAGGAGAAGGGGACGACAGAGGATGAGATGGTTGGATGGCATCACTGACTCAATGAACATGAGTTTGAGTGAACTCTGGGAGTTGATAATGGACAAGGAGGCCTGACATGCTGCAGTCCATGGCTCGCAGAAGAATCGGACACAACTAAATGACTGAACTGAACTGACTGATATATAAAATATATTTCAAGCTCATGATACCCAACTTTAGAATTTGAGAGGAGTTTTGGTACCCAAATTATTGATCCACACAAGTAACAATGACAGAATATGAACCTTAGAAAATGTTGAGTTTGAAATATAATTCAAATATAGACTTTTTTCAAAAAGACATCATTCTGAGGGTCACAGAACTTGGTCAGTATTTTGTGAGCTTTTAGCCATTTTCTAGTTTTATGGTAATAGACAACACTGTGCCTTGTGATTCCTATCCTGTGGCCTCAAACTTCTATCTAACTATTATCTCATTGCATTTTTTGGCATGTGTAAGCCATGCCTCTCCCTCTGCGTTGGTCCTTCCTGAGGGTAAGTACTATGCTGGATGCTAGGATGCTCCCAGAGTAATGAGCGAGGCACTGTTTTCAGAGAATGTATGGTACATGATGAAAGTGAACCAACTGTCTGTGATTTGCAACCCAGCCTCATCTAGCCTTCTCTCTCCTTTTACAGCTGGCTGAAGGCCTGGCCACCCAGCAGACTCTTCACGGCCTACAGCCCTTCACGACCTACTCCATTGGGGTGGAGGCCTGCACTTGCTTCAACTGTTGCAGCCAAGGGCCAACAGCAAAGCTGAGAACGCCTCCTGCTCCACCCACAGGATTGTCCTCTCCGCAAATCCAGATGCTGGCCTCAAGGACAGCCTCCTTCCAGTGGAGTCCGCCACTGTTCCCCAATGGTGTTATTCAAAGGTAGTGTGGGAGAGCCAAAGGGAGAAATAAACCAAAATAAGACACGCACAGGGACCTTCAGTTTCCCAACCCTCCCCAGGAAGACATGCTGATTGAACAGGTACCTATAGCAAAACGGGCTTCCCAGGTGGCTCAGACAGTGAAGAAGCTGCGTGCAATGCAAGAGACCTGAGTTTGACCCCTGGCTTGGGAAGATCCCCTGGAGAAGGGAATGGCAACCCACTCCAGTATTCTTGCCTGGAGAATTCAATGGACAGGGGAACCTGATGGGCTACAGTCCTTGAAGTTGCAAAGAGTTGGGCACGACTGAGCAACTAACACTTCATTTCACTTTACAGCAAAATAGACAAATAAATCGATGTGTAGTCAAATTCCCTATAAAGTGTTTCAATCATAAAATCAGCTAAGGCTAGAAAAGTGAACAACAAAAATAAGAAACACAAGCCAGGGACTTTCCTAGCAGTCCAGTGGCTATGAGAACACACCTCCACTGCAGGAGGGACAATTTAATCCCTGGTCCTTTGTGGCTCGCAGTGTGCTGCCAAAACAATGAAAGAAAGTTGAGGAAGTGTGTTCCCCTTCATTGAAAGAATGTGCTCCACCTCATAGTTTCCTGGAATTTTTCACTCTGCAGGGCTCAGCTAGAACATACGGAACTTCAGTGGCTGAATCAGAATTCCTTTGATGTAATTTAAAGTATTGTAATGAACCACTGTTTGAAAGAGCAAAGATACATATTTCACTCAAAATAATCTGTAGAGAGAAGAGATATTCTTTATTTCCGACAGAAGTTTTATCACTGTCCTCTAAAAAGAGAAATATCTTATCTGTACCAGCAAGGATTCCTGACTGCTGGGTGGACAGCAACATGTGTATACATGGGACTTCTCTTATCATTTCTCTCGTTCCATCTGCTGCCCACTTCCAACAGCGTTAAATAAAGGGTTTCTGAAAACAGCCGTCTCCCACAAGTGGGAGTTTTAAAGTGCTAGTGGTTCGGTGAAAGCAAAATGGCTTCTCACTAAACATTATCAGGTTTAAAAGAGAGTTAGACTAATTCCATTGACTGTTTCCTCTTTATGTATCCCTTCTCCTTCCAGCTATGAGCTCCAACTCTACAAGGCATGCCCTCCGGATTCAGCCACCCCCTGTACCCCCAGCCAAATCGAGACCAAGTACAGGGGGCCAGGGCAGAGAGCGAGCCTCAATGGTCTCCAGCCTACACCACCTACAAGCTGAGGGTGGTGGCCCACAACGAGGTGGGCAGCACGGCCACTGAATGGATCAGCTTCATCACCCAGAAAGAATGTGAGTAGACGTGGCTGCCGCCATGTGCCGGAGAGGTGGCAGGGCAGCCAGAGGGAAGGCTTGTCCTGAAAAGAGGGGAAAACAGTTCACTAAAGGGATTGAGTGTTCAATTCCAGTGAATGCTACTGAGACATCCATGAAGACAGCTATTGGGCGAAAATGCCCATTGGATTAAATAACATGGAGATCAAGAGGGGATTTAGGGAGGACTTCCCTGGTGGCCCAATGGCTAGGACTCCATGATCCCAAAGAGGGGGCCCAAATTTGATCCCTGGTCAGGGAACTAGATCCCACATGCCATAACCAAAGATCCTGACTGCCACAACTAAGACCTAGTGCAGCCAAATAATTTAAAAAAAAAAAAAAAAAGAATGAATTTAGGAAGATTTGTCATGTGGCAATGGGATGAAAACCAATTTAGAGAAAGTTAATATATGGGTAAGATGAAGATAGACAGTGAAGATGATTTTTTTGGTAATTTTTAAAAATTTTAATGAACCAGTTTGGTAAGTTTGTTTGTTTAATTTTGACTGTACCCGGTCTTCATTGCTGCGTGGGCTTTTCTCTAGTCGCAGCGGGCAGGGGCCACTGTATGGTCGTGGTGCACAGGCTTCTCACTGCAGTGGCTTCTCTTGTTCCAGTGCACAGGCTCTGGGCACACAGGCATCAGCAACTGCAGCATGAGGGCCCAGAGCCCAGGCTCAGTACTGTGGTGCAGGGTGTAGCTGCTCCACGGCGTGTGGGATCTTCCTGGATCAGAGATCGAACCCATGAGGCCTGCGTTGGCAAGTGGATTCTTTACCACGGAGCCGCCAGGGAAGCCTTCTATAATTGCTTTTAGAAAACTTTTTGGAAAAGTTTGTCACTCCTTTTCCTTACAAATGACATAATCACTCACATTGCCAGTAAGCACTGAAATCTGGCCCTGCCAGGAAGAACAGAAGGGCTCCTGAGTGCAGAAAAGGGCAATTAACTAATCATTGTGTCCTTATATTTCTATAAAATAACTCCTTTTCAGAATTGATAAGGTTTATATATCCACTTTTTAAAACTGGAAAATACAAAAAGTATTAAGAAGTACTTATAATCAGACCAGCTATGTAGTTTGTGGGGTCCACTGGAAAATAAAAATACGGGGTCCCTTGTTCAGAAATCATTAAGAACTCAAGACAATGACAGCAGAGCATCATACTAAGTCTATAATTCTTCTATATGAGGGGCCCTGGGCAGCTTCATGGGTTACCCACCCATGAAGCCAGTCCTACTTATTATCCCACTACACCCAGAGGCAACCACCATTAATATGTTGGCATAATTTATTCCTTTAATCCCTTTTTATGGAACTTTTATTACATGGTTGAGATCATACTCTAATGAAAAATTTAACATCTGATTTTTATACTTGATATTATTTTATTTGCATTTTTCATGGCATTAAAAACTCTTAGCCACCAAGGTTAATGGCTGTATAATATTCCATCGTGTGAATTAGTTGAGCCATTCCAATTGTTTCTAATCTTCCTTATTTTCCTTTTATAAATGTGGTGAGAAACAAACACATCTTTGTGTGCATGTTTGATTATCTTCTTAAATGGAATTTATCTTCAGCAAATGGAACTTACTACATCAGGTATTTTAAGTATTTTAAGTTTTTGGACACTTATTGCAAATCTGCTTTCCAGAAACACTGTAACAGATTATAATCTCATTTGACACTGACATTTTAAAAAATGAGAGATACACATTCATGAAAATTCAGTGCCTCATACAAAGACCTTAATGTGCCTAAGCAACAATATAGCAGGATGTTAGCAAAAGGTCATTTTTAAAGAGCTTGCTTATTGCTGGCACTGTTCAAGCATATGACAAATAATCCTTACCACAGACCTATGAAGTTAAGTCCTGTTATTAACCGGATTTACAGATGAGAAGGCTGAGGCAGGGGTACGGACTGTACACTACAGTTCCAGGATGGTGTTCACGTCCGTTAGAATCTGAACTGAGGCTCCTGGGGCTCTGTGAGGAGCTAAAGCTAGCGCTTCAGTCCTTCCATATTCCACACTTAGAAAGTGGAAGTGTTTCTCTAAGTTCAGGATCACTCAGCTCAGCAGCAGCCTCAGTACTGCTGTGTTAACCTGATCAACTAGACCCCTGCTGCTGCTAAGTCGCTTCAGTCGTGTCCAACTCTGTGCAACCCCATAGACGGCAGCCCACCAGGTCCCCCGTCCCTGGGATTCTTCAAGCAAGAACACTGGAGTGGGTTGCCATTTCCTTCTCCAAGGCATGAAAGTGAAAAGTCAAAGTGAAGTCACTCAGTCGTGTCTGACTCTTTGCGACCCCATGGACTGCAGCCCACCAGGCTGCTCCGCCCATGGGATTTTCCAGGCAAGAGTACTGGAGTGGGATGCCATTGCCTTCTTCCAACTAGCCCCCTACCATCTGTAATAGAGATTTCAAGCCTTCTCCACCCTCCTCCAACCCCTCACTGCTCCTCAACCCGTTCCCACAGGCTCTCACCATCCTCCCCCACCTCACCCACCTGCAGAACTCCTTCCTCATAAATCACCAGGAAAGGAAAAGTCATTGATTAGTAATCGGCTTCCTCCCCGCCCCAGACAGCCACATGCCCTACATCTCCATGATCCCCATCAGGGACACGGCAGGAAGGGGTGGTCCTTCCATCTGAAACAGACCCTCCTCTTGTGTTTTGACCAACACTTCCATCACTACTGAAAACCATATTTCTATCCCTAATCTTCAGTACATCACTATTGGTTCTACCCCTTCTAATTTCAAAACAAACAGACTCCATTTCCCTTTCGATTCCTGGCCGGGCTCCTCACCCCAGGGCACAACTCTTCCAAAGAATGGTCTTCAAGCGCTTTCCCATTTTCTTTCTTCCCACATTTTATTTAGCTTCCTCCCAACTGGTTTCCACTTCGTTCCTACGCGAAAATCTCTTCCTAAATTTGCCCGTGATCTCCACACTGATAATCCATTGGGCACTTTTCACCAGTAATCACAATGACTTGTTGGGAACATTCAGTGAGATTGAACCCTCAGTGCAGTTCAGTTCAGTCACTCAGTCGTGTCCGACTCTTTGCGACCCCATGCATTGCAGCACGCCAGGCCTCCCTGTCCATCACCAACTCCCATCCTTGGTTAAAAAGTGGTTCTCCATACTTTGCATGGCAAGTTGCTCCCAGTTTTCCTCCTGCCTCTTTGAGTGTTCAATTTTATTTTTTTTTTCATATTTATTTATTTGGCTGTATCAGGTCCTAGTTGTGGCAGTCAAGATCTTCACTGCATCCTGTGGGATCTTCCATTGCCGGGCACAGGCTCTCTAGTTGTGGTGCATGGGCTCTGTGCAGGTTTAGTTTCTCTGAAGCATGTGGGATCTTAGTTCCCTGACCAGGAATTGAACCCATATCCCCTATATTGCAAGGCAGATTCAGTGGCAAAGAATCCGCCTGCCAATGAAGGAGACACAGGATCCCCTGGGTCAGGAAGATCCCCTGGAGGAGGAAATGGCAATAAAGGTACTCCAGTATTCTGGCCTGAAAAATCCCCTGGACAGAGGAGCCTGGTGGTCTACAGGCCATGGGGTCACAAAGAGTCGGACGCAGCTGAGTCACTGAGCACGCATGTACCTTCTGAACCTCTGGATCACCAGGGGAGTCCCTATTCCATTTTAGTCAACTCTGTTGGTTGATCTTCCACCAGTCAAGTTCTTTAAGCTTCAACCCCAAACTTTCTCTGCCCACACTTTCCCCTTCCTCCCCCTTCCCGCTTTTTCCCTTCTTCTTCTCCTGCCCCACCTCTTCCCTTTTCAGGTGAGTTCATCTCTTCCAAGGCTTCTATTGCAAAGGCTGACTCCCAAATGGTCATCTTCTCCCTGAGCCCTTGGCTTGAAACCCAGACTCCCATACCCAGCTTCCACACCTCTCTTTGAGCTTCTCATAACCAGCTTGAGTTTGGAAGACTCCCTGACAGAGCTTATATCTTCTCCCTTAAACCTGTGCCTCCTTTAGCCTCATTCTCTCCGTTTTATCTCTAGCACTAGGCAGAGTGTCTTAGATACCCAGAATGTGTTGTTTATGGAGTGAGTGAAGGCACCAAACTGCCTTGACATTGGAGAAGTGGCTAAAGGTGGCATTAGTACTGAAGGAGAAAGGGTTCTCTTAATCTGCTTACTGGATCCACAGACATGGAAAAACACGACGAATGACTGGCTGTCATATGGAGTTTAAATACTATTTATATTCCTTTTAACTCATTATACAAACTAGCAGAGAGAAAATGTGGATCAGAGAACACAAACCACAAGATGCTTTGAAGATAGCATTTGCAGTTTTATATAAATGTAGTCACATGTACATGGTTTTAGAAAAGGTAGAGGAACCAGAGATCAAATTGCCAATATCTGTTGGATCATCGAAAAAGCAAGAGTTCCAGAAAAGCATCTGTTTCTGCTTTATTGACTATGCCTTTGACTGTGTGGATCACAGTAAACTGTGGAAAATTCTGAAAGAGATGGGAATTCCAGACCACCTGACCTGCCTCTTGAAAAATCTGTGTGCAGGTCAGGAACAACAGTTAGAACTGGACATGGAACAACAGACTGGTTCCAAATAGGAAAAGGAGTACGTCAAGGCTCTATATTGTCACCCTGCTTATTTAACTTATATGCAGAGTGCATCATGAGAAATGCTGGGCTGGAAGAAGCACAAGCTGGAATCAAGATTGCTGGGAGAAATATCAACAACCTCAGATATGCAGATGACACCACCCTTATGGCAGAAAGTGAAGAGGAACTAAAAAGCCTGTTGATGAAAGTGAAAGAGGAGAGTGAAAAAGTTGGCTTAAAGCTCACCATTCAGAAAATGAAGATCATGGCATCCGGTCCCATCACTTTATGGGAAATAGATGGGGAAACAGTAGAAACAGTGTCAGACTTTATTTTTCTGGGCTCCAAAATCACTGCAGATGGTGACTGCAGCCATGAAATGAAAAGACACTTACTCCTTGGAAGGAAAGTTTGTGACCAACCTAGACAGCATATTCAAAAGCAGAGACATTACTTTGCCAACAAAGGTCTGTCGGTTTGAGTGAACTCTGGGAGTTGGTGATGGACAGGGAGGCCTGGTGTGCTGCGGTTCATGGAGTTGCAAAGAGTCGGACACAACTGAGCGACTGAACTGAACTGAATCACATGTACACTCAGTGAAGCTCTGGAGAAGCATTAGCAGCATATTCTGCCCTCTCTTCCTAAATTACACCTTCAGTGCAAGAGCAGAGGTGAGGTACAAATGTTTAACAACTGGCCTTCTTGAGAAAAAAATGTGACTTGAAGGACTTGCCAATTTCCACCCTGTAAATGCTCCCGCTTGACTGATTTTGAGTTGCCAGTGTGAGAGCACTGAACACAGAGTTGGGAAGAGGTCGTGTACTGTTATATAATATTTCCACCCTCCAGAGACAGTAGATGTAAACAGCCTGAAGAGCACAAATATTAAAGTGCAACGTTTTACTATTTATTACCTTTGTTTTAATATATTTAGGTTGACATGATTTAACTTTTAATAGTGACTGGGTTCAATAGCCAACTCACAAAACTGCTGAAATATTTAACGATCAGGATGAACCAAATTAGAACTGGAGTGCCCCCATAAAGTGAATTAGTAAATCAGGCTCCTTCAAATAAATGCACATTGATTACAACAAAATAACATAGCCTTTGGAGTTAAGGAAGCCTGGGTGCAAATCCCTGGTCCCCTACCAGCTGTTGACCTTTGCAAGTTATTTGATCTCTCTGAAACTTAGTCCCTTCCCCTGAAAAATTAGGAGAGTCCCTTCCCCTGAAAAATTAGCTAATTCTTACAAGATTTTTTTAAGGAGTAACTGAAAAAAGTATATCAAGTACCCTATTGTACGTGCATTGTACTACTTTATTGTAGTTATCATTTTCTCAATCTCCAAATCCATTATTTCCAATTATTTTGATAGTTTGATCACACTTTTTTTCTTCAGGAAGATCTCTACATCCTACAAGGCAAATAAAACCCCTATCTTTCTATTTTCATACTATTTACAAGCCTTCTCTTTATCTATACTGTTACAATGTAGGGGAGAAGTGGAAATCTACAGAAATTAAATGAAAGAGTGAAACCACAACAAATACAGAGTATGTTTCATTGTGATATTTGGCTCAGTTTGGCCTCAATTAGGCCAAATGAGCCTTTCATTACATTTTCAAATGAAAAATGAATACATTTTTTCAACAGTATTGAAAAATGACTTGATACTTATTTCAATATTTGCAGAAACATTTTCCTCTGTTTATGGAAGCATTTTCCTCTCATCTTATTTTGAAAGATGAGAACCAAATTTGTCTTCCTAGTTTAATCTATGATCACAATAGCATAATGATTTCTTATTTTGTTATATTTCCCCACATCAGCAACACATGGATTTGATTTTAAAAGAAAAAAGGATACCCAATTTATTTCTTCCACTCAGTTTTTTCCTAAAAGCCAATTTCATATATAGCTGGGTCTTAGTGTTGTTACAAATGTATTGATTATTTTGGAGCAAATGAGATCTCATGAAATAAATCTCTTCTGACTTGACAAGATGATATGGTAGCCCTTCATTTGTTGCTACCAAAATGATTCATTTAGAAGCTGAGCCTCCGTTAAGCCTTGTTCTTCCTTTATTTTAGTAAGGAACTGAAAAATGCTTAAGGGAGCATTCCTGCTAAATGCACACAAACTCACTTCTCTATCTGATATAATACTTACGAGACTGCGCTTGATTATATACTAATGTACTGTGCTATTGATTGATTAGTCAAGGCAATGAATTATTATTCTCGAATTGCTACTTGCAAGGCTTTTTAACTATCTTAGAAAACAAACTAACGGTTCAAGAAAAAGCTTTAAAAATAAATGGGTGCCAAAAGAACATAATTCACCATCTAAGCAGTTTGGTAGGGAGAAAAAATATGTATTAACTTCATCTAGTCCTTGGGGCTTTGTAGCAATAAATATTGATTTGATGTGAAAAATAGCTATCCGCTGGAGTTAATAGTGTTAAGGATACTTTACCTGTTAAAAGAAGGAAAATGTAACAGAATGTGAGCTCTGGGGCTATGCTGATGAGCAGAACCATTGTATGTTAATAGTTGTATTGCATAAAACACCATTCTTCATTGATTTTTTTTTTTTTTGGAAAGCAGGTGCAACATTGCTGAGAAAGTATTTCAGACATGTTCCAG
>SJYC01045009.1:0-12226 GCA_006408675.1 Madoqua kirkii | reverse complement strand
GGTTCTAGCAAGGGCAAAATTTAAAATGTGTGCTCATATTTGAAAATTTAAAATGTGTGCTCATATTTGAAAATGAAAAGTATGCACGCACACACACACCACCACCACACCACTATTTTTAGAACTTAGAACCTACTTTCAGCTATTGTTAGAACTTAGCGCTTTCTGCCAGCTGTTTTCAGAACTGACATCCCTCTCGCACAGTGCCGCAATACCGCGCCCCATTCTCAGTGGACAGCAACCTGTCCGTGGTGTGTGTGAACTGGAGCAACTCCTTCCTGCTGAACGGCCGGCTGAAGGAGTTCGTCCTGACCGATGGAGGACAGCGCCTCTACAGTGGCCTCGACACCACCCTCTATATTCCGAGGACCGCGGACAAAAGTGAGTCTCCTGCTCGCATTTCTCAGTGTGTAAGGAGCTGGGTTTCCCAGCTTTCCAAGATGCTCAGTCTGAAAAGGTGACCCGCAGACGTTCAGCATTAACACGTCTGGGTTAAGTGACCACTTACGGAAAAATGACTGCTCTGTGTTGACCTGCCTGGTGGACTGCGTTTGTGATGCAGTCCTCGGAGCGCCGCCTCCGCTGGCCTGAGGGTCCCCAGGAAGACAGGAGGGCAGGTTGTGTGTGCCAGAGGAATAGCACCCAGTAGCCACGTTGTGTTGATTTTCAGTTGCTAAGTCATGTCTGACTCTGGACACCAAGGACTGTAGCGCGCCAGGCTTCCCAGACCTTTGCTATCTCCCAGAGTTTGCTCCAACTCACATCTTCTTGAATCACTGATGCCATGAGCAATGCCTGAAATAATACATTTTTAGGGATTTTGGAGTTTTTCTTGAGGCACCCCCAGCACAGTTAGGCCATGACCATCTCCAGATATTAAGGACCCTGAATAAGGGCTTTTCTTAACCATCCTCCTTATCTTTTCTTGAAATAGCAACCCTCTTCCCTCTAACATGAATTCCTTCATCCTATTTAATGATATGCGCTGCTTCTGTTTGCTGTTTTTAACTTGAAATGAGAAAATGCTTTATAAGATACTATTTTCTGAGGATCAACATGGCCATAGGACCAATAGATGAGAGGTCATTTTGAACAATCTGGGTTTATACAATGAATTAATTAGTGGTGTTATTTTTTTTTTTTTGGTTTTGTTTTTCATTTCCTTGAAAATATGTGCTATTTATTTTGACTAAAAGGTGCAGGTAAACAGTGAGCTCCAGTATTGCATTTATAGCACTTGAAACTAATCAATAACATTTTAACAACAATCCAGCTACACATTTTTGTGGTCACAGTTCTTGGCCACCTGAGCAGCTTGCTGTGATGCAGAGAGGGCCCACGGTTAGGAGATTCATGTTTTACCCCTGGCCGGCCCTTTAACCATCTGTGTGACCTTATAAGACTCACTTCCCACAGGGTCCTGAGTACTGTAAGAAGTATTTAGGCCATTTGATTTCCAGAATCCCTTTTGAGCTCTCCTGCTTAGTAAGAAACTATGGGTCCCCTAGTGAAGGAATACCTGTGAGTTTTAAAGAAACAGGCTCAGATCATATGCAAAACAAGATACACTGTATGTATTGGGTTGGTCCAGAAGTTTGTTTGCATTTGCCAGATGAACTTCTGGGCCAACCTAATATTATCCTTTACTCCTCTGATAATTCTTTTCCTTTGCTAGATAACCTCTGAACTTCTTTAGTTCTATTACTTATACATATGCTATTACTACAATAATAATAGCTGGCTTTCTTGATAGTTTTTAACTTTGAAATTAAAGTTTACATAGTAGATAAAACCTCAAAATTGCTGTGCAATCCTGTTTTTAGGCTATTTCATGTTCTAATACATTGCTTTTCTGAAACTGTGCCCACTATTTGTTGATGCTGAATAACTAAGTCATCTACCTCTTGTTTAGCTTTCTTTTTCCAGGTCATCTGCACTACAGAGGAAGGAAGTGCTAAGACGCCTTTGATCCAATATGATACCTCCACTGGATTTGGTAAATATTTAACTCAAATTATATTTAGTGTAGCATTACTCATTTTCCTAAAGAAACATGTATGTTTATTTGTACATACTTGTTTGTTTATTCATATATATGTGTGTGTATATATAAGTATATACACATCTTAGCATAGACTATATAGAAGAAATTGTGTTAAGTGTTGTAAGAATTTGTTTTTAAATCCTCATGAAACTTACATCAGGCAAGGGGTTAGGGTATGCTCTTAAAATGCCAAATCATTGAATTGTAGATGCAGAGATATATGACAAAACTTCTCTCCTAATCAAAAATTCTGTCAATAAAGAGCCCTATGAATTTGTTTACCAAGAAAAAAAAAAGTGAATTTATAGAGGAAGTCAGAGGAAAGAGAAAATACTCTCATACCAATTTGTGTTGATCATAAAAATATTGCAGATTCAGAGACTAAAATAATGAATTTGGGAAATTTCTGTCTTGTATCCTCTAAAAGATTATGATTGACTGTTAATACCAAGTAATTTAGTTGAAGTGGTGAAATTGCAATTTTTATGGAGCAGCTTTTAAATTGAGTTTTCCACATAATCTTTGCATCTAACATAAAATAATTAACAATTTCAAAGGGCAAGTTAGAGAAATGCCAGATCTTCTCCATTAAAGTAGAACTGAGACTACTACCCTATCTTAAATTCCAGTAAGTAATGTTCTGTCTACTTTGGATGCTTATTTAGTTTGCTTAAAAAAAAAAAAATTCTGAAATGTAGGTGTACATACATACTGTTATTAAAGATAACTTCAATCTATAAAAATAATGAACTATTATTCTGTTCCCAGACATTACATGTCTGGATGCCATGTAAATTCTCTTGTAACACCTAATACATAGTGTATTTCATCTTACATAAAAACAGCTGTGGGACAGAGCAGACCTCATTAGGTCTTCTTTTAGGAACCCTAGTGTTTCCACAAGTGGAAAGATTAAGACTTGAGGGATATGGTGACTTATCCAAGAATGCTCCCTGCAAGCTCATTCAGTTCAGTCGCTCAGTCTTGTCCAACTCTTTGCGACCCCATGAACTGCAGCACACCAGGCCTCCCTGTCCATCACCAACTCCCAGAGTCCACCGAAACTCACGTCCATTGAGTCAGTGATGCCATCCAACCATCTCATCCTCTGTCGTCCCCTTCTCCTCCTGCCCTCAATCTTTCCCAGCATCAGGGTGTTTTCAAATGAGTCAGTTCTTTACATCAGGTGGCCAAAGTATTAGAGTTTTAGCTTCAACATCAGTCCTCCCAATGAACACTCAGGACTGATCTCCTTCAGAATGGACTGGTTGGATCTCCTTGCAGTCCAAGGGAGTCTCAAGAGTCTGCTGCAACACCACAGTTTCAAAAGCATCAATTCTTTGGTACTCAGCCTTCTCTGTGGTCTAACTCTCACATCCGTACATCTCTACTAGAAAAACCATAGCTTGGACTATACAGATGTTTGTCAGCAAAGTGATATCTCTGCTTTTTAATATGCTGTCTAGGTTTGTCACTGATTTTCTTTCAAGGAGCAAATGTCTTTTAATTTCATGGCTTCAGTCACCATCTGCAATAATTTTGGAGCCCAAGAAAATAAAGTCTGTCACTGTTTCTATTTTTTCCCCATCTACTTGCCATGAAGAGATAGGACTGGATGCCATGATCTTCTTGAATGTTGAGTTTTAAGTCAGCTTTTTCATTCTCTTCTTTCACTTTTATCAAGAGGTTCTTTAGTATCTCTTCACTTTCTGCCATTAGAGTGGCATCATCTACATATTTGAGGTTATTGATATTCTTCTGGCAATCTTGATTCCAGCTTGAGCTTCATACAGCCCAGCACTTCATGATGTACTCTGCATATAAGTTAAATAAGCAGGGTGACAATACACAGCCTTGACATGCTCCTTTCCCAATTTTGAACCAGAGCATTGTTCCAAGTCCAGTTCTAACTGTTGCTTTCGACCTACACACAGGTTTCTCAGGAGGCAGGCAAGGTGGTTCAGTATTCTCATCTCATGAAGAATTTTCTGCAGTTTGTGCCATGAGCCTTGGCTTTAGAAAAGCAGCTCCCTGGCTCTCTGCTTTATGCCAGTCTAATGGCAGCTGCCACAGATCCTGAGGCCTCTAAGCGGGCCCAAGCAAGAGGCTAAGCTTGAGATGATCTCTTGAGATGATGAGACGATCTCTAGACTCTCTCCTGCTCAGGTCAGCAGGCTGATGGCAGGATTCCACCACCTTATCCTGCCCTGTAGTGGACCCGGAAGCCTTTCCTACCTGCCTGGCCTGTTCTAGTTCTCCCAGGGCATTTGAATCGCGACTTGCAGAGCTCTTGCTGCTTAACCGAGGGGCCAGAGCACAAGAAGTAAAGAAACTATATGTTAATGAGTACAGGCTATTAACAACCCAACAGAAAATGGGATCTGCTGTCTCAATATCTGGTTTGCACAGAACTTCATGGGAACAGGGCAGTTACAGGAAGTGAGGGAACCCTGGATTCACACAGCCATGTGTGTCGTGTGATGAGGTGTCTGTAGCAATATTTGTCTTGGTTCCAGCCCCTCACGTGAGCCCAGAAAGGACTTTGCTCCCAGGGCACATAGCTGTGACTGAGGCTTTCCCCAGGGGTACTTTGCATGCATGCAGATGTGCTCAGTTGTGTCCAATTCTTTGCAGCCCCACAGAAGGTCACTTTGATAACCCTCTTGAAAATCTCCTCATCCTGCCTCCAGCTGTATTTCCAGGGAATGTGCCAAGGCAGCTGCTATTTCCAACCTGCGAAGTGTCAGCAGGGTCTCCTGAGGGTTGTCAGGTCTCCTTACACCCTGCTGACCCACTGTACCATTTCCCCAGCCTGAGCACAAGTGCTCCCAAACACTATAAATTCCTGTCTGGTTTATTATCAAACAATAGAGCAAGAAGTCACAAATTTGCCTTTTGAAATAACATTTCCCTTTTTTGTCCTTGGGTTTTGCAGGCCTGGGCTGACAACTCCTGGAGAAAAGAAAGGATCAGGAAGCAAAAGCACGGAGTTCTACAGCGAGCTGTGGTTCATAGTGTTAATGGCAGTGCTGGGCTTGATTTTGTTGGCCATTTTCCTGTCCCTGATACTACAGAGAAAAATCCACAAAGAACCATATATCAGAGAGAGGCCTCCCCTAGTGCCTCTTCCAAAACGAATGTCTCCACTGAATGTCTATCCACCCGGGGAAACCCATGTGGTATGTTCCTAAAGGCAGCCTCACTGCTCTCCCAATGGACTAGAGTATTTGTTTTTATTTAGAAGGAAAGATTTTCAAAACCATGGTAGCAAGGGACTAGATGACAGTTCAGTCTGGCTAAATGCGGGGCCAAGGGAAGCTAACCCTTGAACAGTATTCTCAGCTTTGACTGCTCATTAGATATTTATATTTTACTTGTTTATTTGGCTGTGCTGGGTCTTAGAATCTTTCATCTTCATTAAGGCATGTGGGGTCTTTAGTGGCAGCCTATGGGATCTAGCTACCTAATGAGGGATCGAACCTGGGGCCCCTGCATTGGGAGAATGAAGTCTTAGCCATTGGACCACAAAGGAAGTCCCTTGGTTGCACAATAGAATCACCTGATGCTAGGACAGAATCCTGGTGTGTAACCCCCAAATTCATATGTTGAAACCCTAGTCCCAAATGTGATGGTATCTGGGGGGAAGGGCTTTGAGAGGCAATTAGGTCGTGAGGGTGCAGCTTCATGACTGGGATCAATGCCCTTATAAAAGAGACCCCAGGCAGTTCCCTTGTCCCTTCCACTATGTGGGGACCAGGAAGTGTGCCCCCATCATACATTTAATCTGTTGGCCCCTTGATATTGGACTTCCCAACCTCCAGAGTTTAAGAAATAAATTAGTATTGTCTCTAGGTCACCTAGTCCATAGTGTTCTGTTATAGCAGCAGGCTAAGACATCTGGGAAACTGAAAAATACCAATGCCTGGGCCTTATCCCAGAAATTCTGATTTCATTGGCCTTGGAGGAACCTGGGGATTGGTATTGCTTTTCTAACTTCAGAAGTGATTCTAATGTGCCCTAGGGTTGAATATGTCTGCTCTGTAGTTATGTCAGGGCATGGCAGAGGAGAGTTGTATATTGAAATCAGCTGGAGAATTTATAGGTTATGTTACTGTGAAACTTGGAAGATAAGAGATAAAAGGGAAGATGGGGAGGGATTTAAGTGCTAGCAGTATTGGGTCTGTCCTTGGCCATAACCCCCTGCACCAGAGCGGATGGATGGTTCTTTGTGGCTCCAGACCACCCACTGCCAAGACAGAGGTCGGGCAAAGATTCAGGGGCTACAGGTAACACAGAGGGTGACCCGGGGCATTGCCCCACAGAGCACTAATTGAAGGTGTAAAGGAGACTGATCCCCACGGTGCACTCTGGAGTGGGGCTGTGTCTGCCTGGGTCAGGAAAGGCTGTAATTTCTAATCTCCCCAGGTACCAGTCTGCTCCACAAACTGTGTGCCAAAACCCATCTGCCTCATGGGACATCTTCCCCCAGTTTGCACTAGACTCTGTGTGAGCTAGTGGCTACCGTGTGTAGCTGAAATTCTGATCACCAATTCCAGTGTGTAGGGGAGATTTTCCACATCAGAACACAGTTCTCTGACACCAGCTGAGTGTCTTCCAGTTCAATTCAATTCTGTCGCTATCTACCCAGAAATAGCCTCAGATTCCACCAGAATCTCAGTCCTACGAGACTCTTGCCTGTTCTGTGTCCCCTCCCTGCCAACTTCAGGCAAGTCCAGGTTGTGACTGCTGGCTACAGATTGGAGGTTCCAATGACCCACTCCTTCAGTTTTTTAATTTGTTAATGAATTTAACAAATGGTAACAAATTTTCAATTCATTGTCATTTTCAAGATCACAAAGCATGAGTTTAGTCCAGCTAGTTTAAATGCAGGTTTTACTTCTACAGTCAGCCCTACATATCTACAAGTTCCACACTGACACTCACCCAGGCCTGACTGTAAGATCTGCGCTTTCTTGGATTTTGGTCCCATGGAGGGGATGGTTCCTGGAGCCATTGGATATGGAGGAACAATTGTATTTACTGGCTTGCAGATTCTTTCATTCTCTGAAATACTAAAAAATAATGCAGTGTCACTTTGGACTAAGCAATTAGTTTCTACTAACTGAGTGATTTAAATTTCAGAACTCTTTATGTTATGAAAATGCATCTCCAGATAGGAGTAACGTGTGGCTATGATTATGCTGTCTTTGGAGAAACACGAAGAATTTGTTTTTATTTTAATTTCATTAAAATATAGTTGATTTATAATGTGTTGATTTTGCTTCAGGACAGAGAGATTCAGTTATACATATATATATTCATTTTCATATGTTTTTCCATTGTATATTATCAAAGGATACTGAGCATAATTCCCCTGCTGTCCAGTAGGACCTAGTTATTTATCCACCCTATATACAATAGTTTGCATCTACTAACCCTAAACTCCCAGTCCTTACTGCCTCCATATCCCTGCCCCTTGGCAACCCCAAGTCTGTTCTCTATGCCCTTAAGTCTGTTTCTGTCTCATAGATAAATTCATTTGTGACATATTTTAGATTCCACCATAGGTATTATCATATAGCACTTGTCTTTGACTTTGGCTTACTTCACTTAATATGATAATATCTAGGTTCTTCCTTCTATGTTACTACAGATGGCATTATTTCATTCTTTGTTCTGGCTGAGTAAATATTCCACTGTGTAAAACAACACATCTTCTTTATCCATTCATCTGTTGATAGACTTGTTTCCATATCTTGGGTATTGTAAACAGTGCTGTTATGAACATTGTGGCTGCATGTATCTTTGCAAACTAGAATTTTGTCTGGACATATGCCCAAGGAATAGGATCACTGGATCACAGGACAAACGTAGTTTTAGTTTTTTGAGGAACCTCCATATTGTTTTCCATAGTGGCTGTACCAGTTTAGATTCCTACCACGTGTGGAGGAGAGTTCCCTCCTCTGCCAGCATTTATTGTTTGTAGCTTTGTTTCTGCTGGCCATTCGATGAGTGTGAGGTGGTATCTCATTCTAGTTTTGATTTGCATTCATCAAATAATTAGCAATATTGAGCATCTTTTCATGTGTTTATTGGCCATCTGTGTGTCTTCTTTGGAGAAATGTCTATTTGGGTCTTTGGCTCATTTTTTAAATGGGTTGTTTGTTTTTTCTTTATTGAGTTGTATGAATCACTTATATATTCTGGCAATTAAGCCCTTGCTGGGCTTACATATTTGAAATATTTTTTCCCAGTCCGTAAGTTGCCTTTTCATTTGGTTTATGGTTTCCTTTGTTGTGCAAAAGTGTATAAGTTTGATTAGGCCCCATTTGATGATTTTTGTCTTTTATTTCTATTGCCTTGGGAGACTGACCTAAGAAAACATTAGTACAATTTACTTCAAAGACTGTTTGGTCTGTGTCCCCTTCTAAGAGTTTGATGGTATCGTGTCTTGTATTTAAGACTTTAAGCCATTTTGAGTATATTTTTGTGCATGGTATGAGGGTGTATTCTAATTTCATCGACATGTGTGTGGTTGTCCAGCTTTCCCAACACCGCTGTTGAAGAGACTCTCTTTCCCCATTGTATTTTCTTGTTTCCTTTGTTAATTGACCATACGTGTGTGTGTTTATTTCTGAGCTCTTGATTCAGTTTCATTGATCCACATGACTTTTTGTGCCAATCCCATATTGTTGTGATTACTGTAGTTTTGTAATAATGCCCCACAACCCACTGTTTGGGTTCAAACAATTTGCTAGGACAACTCACAAAACCTAGAGAAACATTTTACTTACTGGACTTCATCCTAATCTCAAATAAGCGCAATGCCAACAAATGTTTAAACTACTATACAGTTGTACTCATTTCACATGCTAGCAAGATAATGCTCGAAATCCTTCAAGCTAGGCTTCAACAGTATGTGAACTAAGAACTTCCAAACATACAAGCTAAATTTAGAAAAGGCAGAGGGACCAGAGATCAAGTTGCCAACATCTGCTGGATCATAGAAAAAGCAAGAGAATTCCAGAAATACATCTGCTTCATTGATTACACTAAAGCCTTTGACTGTGTGGATCACAACAAACTATGGAAAATTCTTCAAGCGATGGGAACACCAGACCACCTTACCTGTCTCCTGAGAAATCTGTATGCAAGTCAAGAAGCAACAATTAGAACCATACATGGAACAAAGACTGGTTCCAGATTGAGAAAGGAGTACATCAAGGCTGTATATTGTTACCCTGCTTATTTAACTTATATGCAGAGTACATCATGTGAAATGCTGGGCTGGATGAATCACAAGCTGGAATCAAGATTGCTGGGAGAAATATCAGCAACCTCCAATATGCACATGATACAACCCTAATGGCAGAAAGTGAAGAGGAACTAAAGAGCATCTTGTCTAAGGTGAAAGAGGAGAGTGAAAAAGCTGGCTTAAAACTCAGCATTCAAGAAGTGAAGATCATGGCATCCAGTCCCATCACTTCATGGCAAATAGATGGGGGGAAATGGAAACAGTGGCAGATTTTATTTTATTGAGCACCAGAATTACTGTGGACAGTGACTACAGCCATGAAAATAAAAGACACTTTCTCCTTGGGAGAAAAGCTATGACAAACCTAGACAGTATATTAAAAAGCAGAGACACTACTTTGCCAAAAAAGTCCACCTAGTCAAGGCTATGGTTTCTCCAGTAGTCATGTATGGATGTGAGAGTTGGACCATAAAGAAGGCTGAGCACCAAAGAACTGATGCCTTTGAACTGTGATGCTAGAGAAGAATCTTGAGAGTCTTTTGGACTGCGAGGAGATCCCATCAGTCAATCCTAAAGGAAATCAGTCCTGGGTGTTCACTGGTGTTAATGCTGAAGCTGAAGCTCCAATACTTCGGCCACCCGATGCAAAGAGCCAACTCATTGGAAAAGACCTTGGTGCTGGGAAGGACTGAAGGCAGGAAGAGAAGAGAGCAACAGAGGATAAGATGTTTGGATGGGATCACCAACTTAGTGGACATGAGTTTTAGCAAGCCCTGGAAGATAATGATGAACAGGGAAGCCTGGCATGCTGCAGTTCATGGGGTCACAAAGAGTCACACAAGACTTAGCGACTGAACAAATTATTTGAGAAGTCCTATGCTAGAATCAGACAAAGATCAAATATGTATTTCTCATTATAAATAAGTTATCACAGCATCATCCAAATTAAGCACAGAATACCTGGTCAAAGTGCTTAATTTTCAAGAACTCATAACATAGAAATGAAGGAATGATAGCACTGCCCACCTTCCAGACCTGTTCACTTTTCAAGGACAGAGCAATGAGCAGATGAAAAAGTCCTAAGGAAGTGAGATCACAGCCAAGTAGCAGAAGCCTTGGGGGCACAAGAGAGCCACAGTCTCTCAGAGGCCCGTGGACTGTGGCTGGTGCAGGGAGCAGCCAGGGGATAGTGAGTGGGTGGTGGGAAAGCAACAAAGATGCTCTCTATCCCCTGGCCCTTGGCTCCCTGAACAACCAGGTCCTCTCTCCTGTCTCCTCCTCCAAGCCTCCTTCCTCCCTGAGCATCTGGGTCCTCATGCAGGCCAGCTGCTGAACGTATGGCTGCTGAGTGATCAGTTCAAGCTGGCGGCCACGTGCTTCTGTTCAGGGGAGAGTCCTGAGGAGACTCCCCTTGAGAAGCTGACACTGCAGAATTTTCCCTTGTTGGACAGTGATGTTCTCTGCACTGATGGAGAGACGAGCCAGGAAGGCTGGAAAGGTCTGTTTAGCTGACCTGGGAGATGGCTCAGATCACCCCTAGGACCCATCGAGTGTGTAGAGAAGGTGGATGGGGTGGTCGCTCCGATACAGCTCTATAACACGATGTGAGGTCCAGGAGACAAACCCACAGGCCAGTAGCATCCAGAACTGGGTTCAGGGATTATTTCTTTCCCTCAACTCATCCCTCCAGACAGGCATTTCTGCCTGGTAGCCTGTCCTGAGGAGGAATCTAGTTTTGCCTCTTGGGTTGAGTTAGTGATCAAGAAGCAAGCAGGTCATTTCTGTGGGCAAGTTAATATCGGGACGGTTCCTTTGCATAGGGTTTTCCTAAGTCTTGTTAAGCATGGTTTTGTCCAAGTGAGGCTCCTAAGTATCGGTATCAGCATCACCTGGGAGGCAGTCCGGAGTTCTGAGGAGGAAACCGGAGAATCTGCCATTTCCAGCAGCCTTGGGAGGTCTGAACTCAGTGAAGTTTGAAGATAGCCCTCAATGAATGAAAAGATGATTTAGTTGCTGGAGCTTCGTACACAGTCCCATAGCTAGTAGAACCTGCACAGGGAAGTGACTGTGCAATTCCATTTATGTGAGGTATTTACATAGTCAGGGAAGCAAAGCCCAGAGTGGTACTGCCAGAGGTTAGGGGAGGGGGGAATGGGCAGTTGCTATGAGCAGGTGGAAAGTTTCAGTGATGAATGATGCAGTTCTAGAACTCTGCTCTACCTCATGCTCCTACAAAGAGCAATGCAGTGTTGAGAGGTTAGATCGCTTACTTTAATGCAATCAAATTTAAAAATAAAACAGGTGAAACTACTAATGAGTCCGACAAGACCCAGGCCAAGCTACGCATGGGGCCAGACACAGGCTTCAGCTGGGAGAAGCTGACAAATTCAAACCTCTCCTCTGTTCCTGAGAACATCTGAGTACAGCAGAGCACCCTGCCCCCACCTCACCCACAATCCACTTCTGCTGAGAGTCCTAGACGGAGTGAGGAATGGAAGGAATAGGAAGCCGGGGGCTATGGGCCCAGAGAAGTGGCTCGTAGTAGGCAGGGAGGGTGCTATTTTCAGGTTCTGGAGGGTTCACAGAAGTGGCATCTGAGGTATACGAGAGAGCCGGCAACATTTGCCCGAACCCACTGAATCACAGTTTAATTCTACCCAGTGGACAAAAGATCCTTGCAAGCCTGCTTTTCTCAGACCTTATTGAAACTATTCTCATCAAGTTGGAGACTTGGATGAACATTAGCAAACATTATTCAAACTAAAGAGAAGACACTTTGCATTAGGAGAGCAAAATCAAGAGCTGAAATAGATGTCCATGGGCTCCAGAATCTGCAGGTAAGAATCTGAACAGGAGCGGGCTGCATTCACCTGCTCAGCTTCACTGACTGACTTGCTTTTCACTTGAGTACTAGGTACCAATGCAAC